>KZ309798.1:205371-221521 GCA_000376725.2 Ladona fulva
GATAATAGACAGGTTTTCCAGTTTAGGAAAGGCAAAAATCTGGGAAATATTTGATTCAGAAAAAGGGCAGTATGAATGAGAAAAGTTGCAATAATACGAAGATGATCAGAAATTTTGGAGTCAGTAACACTGGATGCAGCAAGAATTTGTCCAGCACTTGAAAATATATTATCAATTATAGTGTTACAGAATGGTTAGTTCTATGAGTGGGCTTATTTATATGAGGCTGTAAATTAAAATTTCGAATAAGTTGTAGGTAATCTCTTTGTGTACAATTATTTGAAAGAAGATCAATGTTTAAATTGCCAGTAACAATCAGACAAATTTTCCAGAGATTGAATCTAAGATATCAATGAAATTGTTAGAAAAAACATGATAATCACCTAAAGGTGAATGATTCATGGTACAAATGAAGAAAGAAAGGTCACTTAAATTTAACTAAAGCATACTCAGTTTCATGCTCAATTGACACAGTTGGACACTGAAAAACTTTAGCCATTGAAGAAAAACTACACTTCACAAAAATCATCACTCCACCATTTCTGTATGTACAGCAACAGAAAGCATCAATTAAAGAATGCCCAGGTCAGTTAGAAGAAGATAGCTCATTATTTGTGAGCCAGTGTTCACATAGACAGATAATGTCTGGATTATCAATATCAACAGTACTTCCAGTTCAAATAGTTTATTTCTCAAACACTGAACAATGAAGTGCAGGACAGTTAATTTACTCACAGAATCAACACTACTGCAGGATGGTGTAATTGAATTATTACAGTTCCCTAGTCACATTTTGTTTGGCCAATAAAATTCCACTTCTTGATTGTGTAGTGATTTCACAACTTTCACTCCCTGCTTTTGCACTCTCTTCCATGACTTGTTTAGGCTGATCATCAGTCAATCACCCATTTACTCGAACAGTGGAACCTGTATCATCATCATTTTGTTCACCAGACGCTACTGTTTCGATGCTTTAGGGTGTGAGACAGCTTGGTCAACACTGGCTACTATAAAAAAAAACATCTGAATGCCTCATTTGATGAGAAGACTCAGAAGTTGTGGAAAACTCATTGGCCCAGATTTTTTCGCATAAAAAGTCTTTGCCTGGCAACTTTTTGCAAGATGCATTTTTATATCCTCACTTGTGGTACAGTTCTGTACCCATGAGATTTTCAGCCAGAAACAGTGCTTTATTGTCAGTGTCACATTATTCTGTTGCCTCCTTTTGTGCAACACTTTGATGAAACAGTCCTTGTCTTCCAAGTCCTCAGTTGGTACTGCTGCATTTCCTTCTGATTTGTGAACTTGCTGGATAACTGGGCAGCTGTGCTGTTAGACAGGACCCCTAACCTCCCACTTTATGTGTTGCACTTGTCAGCCTCACTTGTTTTCGGCGTGTGAGAGACCAATGTATCCTTCACGACTGGAGTATCATTATATGAGTCACAGTCATTTTTTGCTATATCTTCAGATCCACAACAAACTTTACTTTTTATACTTTCAAACTGTTCTTTCGTCATGTTTATGTAGGCTGCAATTTTGGATATATCCCAATGCCAGTCTACCTGGCACATTATGCACATCCAAATAATTGACTTATTCTCCAAAAGAACTTTAAGATGATTTCATTTAAGTTAGAACACCTATAGTGAAAGACCCGACTGCATATAATAAACTTTTCTTAAACTATTCAACATCTTACTCTTTATGCTAAGGGCCACCTCCATTCAATTAGTTAGTTTTAAAAGTATAAGAAATATCCTGTGTTGACAATCTTCATCTTCAGTTCCATTCTCTCTGCAACCAAATTCATACTATCCAACAACATTTGCTACTCATTTGACAGTCCCCCAACAATACTGTATCATGAGCACTCAAGAGTCCCTTAGCTTTTGAAATTTCAAACCTGTGATATCCTCCTTGTCCACTTACATACATCAATCCACCCACATGTTAAAATAACTTGGGAGTCTTCACGTAGCCTCCCTTTATGCCTCTTTTGATTTTAAAATACTCAGCTTACTATTTGCTCTCACTTCCATTATACACTGGTCTAACTGCACCAATCAACCATTAATCTACCCCATACTCCAACAACACCTTAATGACTTAATCTTAATGAACAAAGACACCTCTTTCTTCTCCTCACTCATACACTTTTCAGTTACTTGCTGATGATTGATTATTTGATTAATTCAGCCTCTGTTAAACATTAATCTGCACTACCTCCCAAACGTTATTGAGACCATTCTAACTTTTACAGTCTGCAAAACTGTATACAATATCATTCCCTCAACATACCTAGTAATTCTATAATCCTATAATTTCCATAATCTACCGCAATTTCCTCTCTTTTTGTTTGCACAATGACACATTTATGGAATTTGACCAATCAACAGGAAAAACTGAATTTTTTATGTACATGAAACTAACTAAGTGCAAACTGGGTAAATTGCATATTCATCAAATAAATATGTTGTACCCATACTTGTGTGTTTCAATAGAAATTCCATCCAAACATGTGCCCTTATTTGTCAATGTTTTCTTGCATTCATTAACTTAATGATTATGGACTTGATCTTCAGTGTAGTAATTAATTTATTCTGCATTATTTACTTCATCAGATTCATTGGGACAGTATCCTTACTAACTATTTACTATCCTTACTGAACTAAGTAAAATATTCTTTCTAATTTTCTCATACTGCACATTGCCAATTCTCATCTTTTTCTACTCTTCATGGTAATTTTTTTTTATCTGAATTGTTTGCAGTAATCATCTTCTCACTTGCTTTGTTGTACTCATTTAAACTTTGCTTTACAGTTTCAATGCCACACATTCTTCTTTATGTATTCAACTACAGTTGTTCCACATAAATCCAATGCAGACACATTTATAATGCTTTTCATTTAATTCTGTGCACTTTCTAAATATCCATTCTTAATACAATTTCATTCTATCTCTTTGTCTTTCAACTTATATTCCATTCATACCTCTAACTCCTCCACTTTCATCTTTGTGAGTTTTACACAATCATTCTTCTTCCATACTCACTTTATTCCTTAGAGATGACAAGATAAAGTATATAGATTCTCATTGGGACCCCAGACAAGGAGGCATTACTGATCTTAACATGACCACATTACAGAATAGTGCTACTGTTGCACCCAGGGTTACAGCTTGGACCATCAGCACCTGCTGGCTTGCTTATGATCAAGGGTACCATGCCAGACTACCTCTTACATCTTATCCCAGTTCAGTCCAACTTGAATAGTGTCAGAATTACTGCTACTGGAGGGATGAATGGCATGAGGCTGTGTTTAGTGATGATAGCAGATTCTGGCACCAGTGGAGGTTGTTTACAAGTGCAGTATGCACCAAAAGAACAACAAAAACCAGAAAGTATACATCACCAACATACAGAATCAATTCCTGGCATCATACTCGGGGGAACTGTAGCATACCATTACCATATAGCCTCTAGTATTTATTGAGGGAACACTGAACAATTCATGATTTATACAGCCCATTTTGTTCCTGTTCCTACAACATCTATAAGATAAGCTCTTTCAGTTAAAGAATGCCATGCACACACTGTCACCCAATGCTATCTTCAAAGTGTTCTGTTAACTCCCTTGGCCAGCCTGATCATTTGATCTGCTCCCCAAGGAACATGTGTTGCACCTAATGGGATGGCTGTTGATACCATCAGCAGTTCAAGCAACATTCTCTGCCAATAGCTACAACAAATCGAATTAGTGTGGAACATTACTCATAAAAATGACATCCAACAACTCTATGATCATTTCTATGTGTGTACTATTTCTATGTGTACTACTATATTATCACTAAAGGAGGCTACACAGAATACTGACATTGTTCTTTAAGATGCTGTGTAGCCTCTGTCCATTGGCTCACAACCATGAAAATCATGATCATATCTGTATATTACTCAATAAAACTTCATTTATGTGGGACCATTATCTTTAGGTGTTCATTTTTAATCCTCTGCAAGTTTAATAACCACTCTCTCATTCAGATTACCCCCATCTTTGTAGTATCCAAGTCTCCCAGTCTCTTGTAACTCAGAACTAGGTCATTTACATCAATTCACTGCCCTCTTTTACTTTATGTACTGATACCAATTAGCCAGTATCATTTACTCTGGAGTTTCCAAAAGTCCTCATTTTTTTCAATATTCTCTCATCTCAAACTATTCCATTATTGCAAAAGTTTTCTTGGGTTATCAGTCAGTTTAAAGTACTGGTAAATACAGATGTTTAGGTTACTATCTCAGTAGCCATCATCAGGGTATAAGTAAAGACCCTTGGGGACCCATACCAGAATTGACTTCGGGGAAAAGTAGCCAAGAAAAAGAGATTTGTTTTGGTTTAATGGGAGAGCAAGAAGGTATCAAAGAGTGGAAAGAATTAGGAGTGAGTGGAAATGCAAAAAAAGGACTGGAATGACATAGAGCTAAAATTGGAAACCCTTCTGGGGAAAGAATTAAAAGATCTGGATTACCCCAAATATGGTAATTATAAAGTTTTCACTCTCAAACAGAGAAGGTACATTTTTAAACATATCTTGCTGAATCAGTGGTTAGAGAATGGAATAATTTACCTTAATAAGTTCTCAGTCCTTTAGTATTGTTGAATTTATTTTCTGAATTGAGTGAGACTTTGAAAAAGAAATGACTGGTAAATTGTACCACATATTGCTTTAGGGAGTTTTAGAGGAGTTTCGGATTAAGATTAATAGCAGGCAGGGTTTTGTTTTATTTCCTTCTCTATAAAGATCTGGTCTGTTTGTTAGATGTTCAGCATAATCAAGTTTAAAAAAAGAGTCATCAGAAGTTGTTTGGTCACCTGCAAGATGTTACTTGAATGACAAAAAGTAAATGCTGTATTGCATTAAATCATTACTGGTGATGAACATTAGTTCTACCACCATTATCCTTAAAGCTTAGTAAACCAGGTCAATCCAAAATGAACAATCGATATTTTAAAGGTTATGTTATTTGGTGGAGTGAAAAAGTTGTTGTATATTATGACCAATTTAACTGTCTGAAACCATCTTTGGTAATTGTTATTGACTATAATTACTATATTTGAACTCAAATTCCAGTCATTCAGTGGCTGGAATAGGATGATAGGCAAATCATACTATTACATGAAGCAAGGCAACAGACTACAAAATCTGTCAGGAAATACTTGTAACAAGTCAAATGGGAAATTCTACACTACCCACTGTATTCACTAGCATCACATTAATAAACTTCATTTTATTCTAGTTTCATGCAGTTGGTCTTTTCTCGAAAGTGTCTCACTTTTTATGAAAGAATCCAAAAGTAGTAGTACTGGCCTTCTATCTACACGTGCCAAACTTCTACATCGCATTCTCTCTTTATTCTGACAGTGAGATAAGTAATTGTTTGTGAATGAAGCATGAATTTGATATAAATGATGATGAATAAATCAAAATGTCATCAACCTGCTTGAGTTGTGCCACTAGTGGTACATGTCCCATCAGTTGGGAGACACTGTTCTATGGTGTATAATAATATCTTTTATGGTTCATCATTTTGTGGTATCATATGTTATTATCGTTTGAATGTTTTTTTTTGCCGCAATTGAAATATATTTAACAAGGTATTTATGCAGTTGAAGTGTTACTATTTTACAATAAAATCAATTGCTCTAAACAAAGCTGCAAAAATATGTATACTTCCTTTTAGATGGGTACTAATAATAACTCTTTTTAACATTCGCAAATGTAAATTAGTTTTTCTTGTTGCTAATTACTCGCATATTTTCCCTTAAACTTGAAAATAGCGAAATCTTTGACAGCTAATTTTCTCAATATACGATTCTAATACTTTCATTCCAATTCATCTTCTCGTCGGGCTCTCCGAAGTCGTTAAATGTCATCATGTTTAACCATTATCTGACAGGATCTATTGTGTAGACACGAAAACAGGCAGGTCTGGGACGGGGAGAGGTTCTTCAGAAAAAATAACTATGACATTTTATTATTAGAAAACTAAAAATATAAGGTTGTTACCATGAGATTTTCTAAGGTGATGAGAATTAACAACGGATATAAGGGATGAGTGTTCCTGAAACCAACATAGTTCAGAGACGATAGCGTGTAGGAAGGGGACCGAAACACCGGCCGGTGGCAGTGGCCCCCGAGAGCCGAAATTTCGGTTAAAGTAGATCAAACATTGTTTAAATTCCTGTAAATAGAAATTTTTATTAACCTAGAGCGCGATTTACATTTTGTAGATATATTGATAGCCTGCATGCAGTTTTGCATAAACTTTACTTTTGCGTGCAGTATTGCAGCCGAATAAGAGAAAGGGGCGATATTTACTTAACTTGGTGGGAAACTTTTGAGGCCCTTATTATAATCCCTAAAAACTAGAAACTCTACTTTGTGAAAAGTACTTCAGTAATGAGGGAAATGTATTTGAATGATTAATGTCATTTCTTCGATATCAGCGAATCATGAGTGAGATGGTATCACAAGCATTGCAGAGAAGTTGATTGTCTACTTTTTAACTAAGTTGAGGAAAAGAAACACACCCCAGAACATTTATTACCCACTAATATGACTAGAATTCGAAGTTCCAGAGGACGTGTTATAACTTATGCACTGGGCAAGCTCTGCCATTTAAAGTTTTGCACATTTATAGAAGTAATAGTTCAATTTTTAAAAAGCTTGACTCTTGGAATTACGTAATACTGTACTGATTAAAAGAAATTTTCGCTAATAATAATCTATAATTTCTCAGGAATAATGATTAATTGGCAGATTCCAAATATCGGTGCGTATTAAAAATAACGAATGTTTCCTTTTTACCAATAAGGAAGCAGTGTGGAATATCTCAATTTCTCTATCCTTTTAATATCCATGGAAAAACAAAATCATAGATACGCATTCAAGGTAATAGCGCTTTGAATTAAATTATGCGAATACACTTTAGAATATCGATAGTTATTATTCAAATTCTATAGACTAAGAAATAATTGGACTAAGATATAATTTATTTACTTTATTATAAATTTAAATGGAAAAAGAATATTTATTGATTTATCTGTGATATCAATATATTTTTCGGGAAGGACTGCTTTTTGTCGCGGAGGAATCTAGTTCCCCTCTATGTGTCAAGGAGCCCTTCCCAGAGTTGGCGGGCGCGGCCATCTTACGTGTTCCTTTGGTAGTGGACTTACTCACTCTCGTGTGAAATCCTACATCATCCGTCATGTCGGAAAGAGAGGATAACGTTTACAAGGCGAAATTAGCCGAACAAGCTGAAAGATATGACGGTATGTAAACATTTCTTCAGTTGGAGCTGTGGATATTTGATAAATTACCACTTATTCATCGCCGACTTAGTGAGCGATTGACGCTGCCGCTATGCATTATATTTGTCAGCGATAAGATGGAAATATATTCTATAAATTTGTTATTTCTAAATCTTCACGTTGTAAATTTTGCATTAATTTTTGATTGTAGCTCTAGCAGGCAGTTCTAATCTGTCTTAAATTTGTGTTCTAATTTCATTGAGTATAGATAATTGAAGAGTTTTAAGTATTGTTGCGTCCTTGTGCTCATTTCGCATTTTTTTACACTTAAAATCGGGTATAGTAGTGCGATTTCATAATTTATATTAATTGTAATGTCAGGGTTAAGTGAAACTGTCTTACGTCAGTTATATACACTAATTGATCGGAAGTAGAGATTATTACGTCGGCCAAGTTCCTTTTAGAAGATTAATTTTTTATATTCTCCCACAAGATGTGTAATTTCGTAGGGTTTGACGATGGAATAAAAATAAGTTGAGTAGTAATTTTCGATGACATTAGTTTCATGTTAGGGTGTGGCGTTAAAAACGTAGCGATAATGATACTGGATAAGATATATTAGAGGTTACAGAAACCAAAGTTTCCATTTTTAATACGCTGAAGCATGAGCCTCAAAATCCTCATTATCTCTTAAAATTTGAAAGATATGCACGTAACAATGCACAAATCAAACATTGTCGACGCTTGTTTTACCTCTTAATGATGTGCTAGTAAACGCTTTGGAATCTTCAAAATTTCTCAAATCTTACTTATATATTTCCTCGAATGTATGTGATTAATAACACCATTAGTCCTTAGTGTTATTACAGTTCCGATTATCATTAAGATATCGCATGATGTTAATCAGGTCATACCTTCTCAGGTTACTCCATGACGAAACCGTTCGCGACGTTCAGAAATCAAGGTGAGCAGTCTGGCATCGTTGTAGCGTGAAAAGTGTGGGCGTCGGAACGATTTACTTAGGAAGTCTAAATGAGAAAAGTAGCTCATTAAGTATGAAGAATTAGGCTATATTCAATTCTTAGGGAATAAAATTGATTTTGAAGGTACTATGGCTGATATGTATTGATTGAAGAAGTTAGTCTAATTTTTCCGACATGATATCCTGATAAAGAGTTCTTAGGTTCCCATCTTCATAGATTATAATCGCGTAATTCTCTTCTTCCTTATCACCAGTGAGCGTATTTCAACTTTGAGACTTTAATAATGGCATCTCACAGAACGCCCATTCGGTTGCTGCTATCGATCTACTCCGTCGTGCTGTTCTCCATGACGTATCTTCCGTTTCTCTTTAGCCAGTAGTGGCATTCAGTTGTGCACATAATTGAATTTCCCCGTTGCACTTCCACGGTTCAACCTATGCGTTGTATCACGAACCCTGAGAACCTTAGAATTCCGGAATGAAAGAAAAAGATGGGACGAGTAGGAGTTATCCATTTCAGACTATTTCCGGGAATGTATATTTTTTCTCAAATTCCGACATTTATTTGCTAATTTTAGTCAAATTCATCCTGGCTAGTTCTTCCATAGAAATGTTTGGTACACCCAGTTCTCTCCGGAATGGTACCTTTGACTGGCTGTGTGTACTAGCATCGTGAGAAATCCTTTGGTGCGGTCATTGACAGTCGAAGCTGGTTGGGAAGTTAAGACTCGCACCCTACGTCACGTGGCTTACGACCACGCGTGGTAGCGAGCGAGGCGTGGTCGCGGTTGACGTGATTAAGTTGGAATTTCAACTCTCGCGCCCTATCCCATCCTTATGGGGACATTTCATTTTCGATTGGAATCGAAACCATAGGAAAAGGAAAAAGTATATTTTTCGGGAGGCGAAACGGGTTGACGATCCCAAGGAGTAATCCCTTCTCAAATGCCATCGATATCGCCAGTTGGGCGTTCGAATGTCTTACGTCATTTCCGGCAAAATCCCAAATGCCGGCTCGTTTGGAACTTATCTCTGTTATCTCCGTCCCGTACTCGTGAAACGTGCGAAGTGCGAAGGTTAAGCATACTCGTTCTTTCCACGTGCTTCTCGATAAGCCTCGTCTTGGTTAATTCCGAACAAGGCGTAGGTGAGGTCCCATGAAAATTTTTCGTAAGCCTTGAGGGACCGAGGCGGCGCCGGGACGGGCAAACAATTTGTTGCCATGGGAACGGCGCGCCCTACTGGTATTGATTTTCCCAGTATTCTGCGAGACGTAAGGCCGCTGACGACGTCGGGCGGGTATTGGCTTGGTGGGAGGCTGAGTGCTTGGGACTGAGATGCTGTCTCCTCCATTATCTTTCCCTCACTATTTGTTGGTATTTCTGAAAGATTGTACTTCATTGTATGATAAAAATATCGGCTTTGTAGTTTGGCGAGTAATAGTTGGTCATGCCAAATCCAGGAGATGCTTTAAAAAGATCGTTGAAGGGATTAACGGACGTGTTCTTTGACTTCACTTGCAAGTAACGCAATTTCTATAACACAAATTCGGAATGTTTTAGTATGCCTTTATGCGCAAAATTTACAGATTAAGACACCACGAAGAGTCTATTTTTCCTTTAATTTACGCATTCTGGGAGCTCTTCATGACGTTCTTAATAGTGACGAAGTCCCAAGAAAAATTATCATGTGATGCAATTATGACAACGATATAACCCTAACACTTTTCAAGAAGATTTTATTATTTTAACGTAACATAGCTCTTTGAAACAATACAAAAAATGTTGGTGCTTAGTATTGGGCATTCAATGTGATTGTTATACTGCTCGTAGGTGATTAGAGGAGTTCAACCATTAGATCGAATTGTGCAAAAGCATATATTATTTAATGATCTTTGGCAGTAGAATGATGTGATCAACTCATTGATGGATAGTTTTAGAAGCACATTCAAAGATACGTTTAGCTTATTTACAGGATTGATTGCGAATAGCCTTTCATCTCTTTGTTGGTTAAGTTGAGATGGCAGTAAATTATCTTCTGAACTGCAGCATTTCCTAATTGAATGAGATCATACCCTAACCGTTGGTTTCTGTACTGAGAGCTCTCCATAGTTTGAGTAAATTTGGAGATATTTGTACCTCCTGAATCTACTTACCCTTAAGTCTTTCTCCATACAAAACTTCTCACGTAACTTAAGTTGGTAATATTAGAGGAAAATTATTATTTTCTGGTACTTTAAATATGAAGACCTTCAGTTGTCAAGATAATAAAGTAAATTGTAATTGTCATATAGTTGAGGTTCTTCTTGCTTCTCGATAAGTAACTTGTCTTAAGAAATACTAGTTACCTTTTAATAATTAATCCACCAGTATATAGGTCCATTGCACTAATTTTCAGAAACCTTGTATTCCATAACAGTTATTAGGAAAATGTTCATTAGAATTTGTAACCAAACATGAAGAAAAAAGAACTTTGTAAATTTCCACACTTAAGGTTTCTGACCGGTTTATTTTGTCTTACTTTATTGGTTTTATTTGTCAGAATGTCGTTCCACAAAGTATGGCCTAGTGTAATTGAATTTATGAATAAAGAAAGTTAATAAACATAATTTTATGTATTAAAATTTTGTAGCATTTTCAGATTGATGAGATGCCTTTCCATAGACTGTTTTAAAAGTGTTAATCATGAATAAGGAAGGTTTTATTCTTATGCGTGAATTTTCTAATTAGTAAAATGGAGAGGCTTTGTCCTTAGCCTGGCCTGAAACTTGGACTGATTTTGTATCTGATCAGGTTCCTAGAATGGATCTGGATATCTTAAAAAATGTGTATCTAATCTGTAGTGCTTAAGGATTTTCGTTTTCCTAAGTGCTCTATCTAATATCCATATCTAGGCTCTGAAGTATGTAATGAGGAAAGTAAATTAAGATACTTCTGTGACAAGTAATTGGTGTGTCAATTGACACATTACACTCATACTACACAGTAGGCATAAGTTATTGTTGAATCTGAATTTTAACTTCGTGTAATTTTTCAGACTTGTTCATTCTCAATGTTCTGCTTCAGTAAAAGATCAACAGGTAAATTCTGGATCTCAACAAAAAAATTTCTGAAATCAAAGGTTCTTCGTTGGAGACTTGAAAAAATCCATCTGATTGTGAATCAGTAAGGTCTTCTCTTGCCTAAAATGTGCTGACTGACTTAGTTTTCTATGCTCATCTACTGTTTAAGATGCAGTCTCTAACTTTAGTTCAAACCTATCGAAGGAGATGTTGATAGGTTCCATGATGCCTGCCAAGAGTGGTTTGACAAGTCAGTCTTTTTCAGAATACTGTTTGTGGGATTGAAAATGTCAAAATAACCCTCTTAATGTTAGTATTTAGTCTTCCAATTGATGAAACTCGAAGCTAAATATTGTTAATTGAGTGAATTGTTAATCCAATAACTTTAAGGCACTAATTTTGTAAGAATAAGCTATTTTAATGAACTCTCATCTAAGACCTGTGAAGTTACAGTACCACTCTTGTAGAGTTCTGCAGCAATATATTGCTGCATGCACTATTTGCAACCCTGAATTTTCAGATTCTGCATAATAGTGCATATATAAACCATGTTATCCTTAAAGTATCTTAGTCATGTGATAGGGGGTTATGGTTAACTACCTCTTTACAAGTTCTCTAGTATTCAGAGATAATTTTACTGATTGTTGCAATTTAATACAGTGTTCTCCCATAAGTTAAACTGGGTAATATATTAATTTTTGCTCCTGAAGGCATCTTAGGGTTTAATTTCAGTTGTTCTCTGAACTGAGGCTATTCAGTACATTGTCATTTGGTTTCCTTTATCTCATTATGGAGAAGTCCTTATTTGCTTATTTATTTAAAGAACTAATGTCAATAATATTATTTATACATTTACTTCTAAATAATGCAATGAATTAGCTTTGTATGTTGACAGATGAATGAAATCAGTTTATCCGAACTACTGTCGGATTGATAATAGTATAGACCTGGACTTTGACGAGTTGCCCATAGATGATTCGCTATTACATTGGAACATGTTATACATCGTTTGAAAGAGTATTTATTTATCTTTAAAATGATATACATTAGGAGTCAATATCGATCTCCTGCTTTACGTGAGTTGACGTAAACCAAATCAAAACACGGTAAATTCGCGCATATCCATGACTCTGTCATCTTCACACCTTTGTGGAACAATGACCAGGAGTCACAGAAAAACCAAACTTTTAGCAGAAATGTGGTATATAGTCGTGAAGCAAAATTCCACGTTCCTGAGATCCGACCATGATTTATTGACCTTTGATAAGCGTCTGAATTAAAAATCGATCTCCTCCTACAAATTTGATCCTACACAGTTGAAATGTTTACTACGCGCTATTTAAATGATTTAGAAAAAATAAGCGATGGCGATTTTTCCTAAATGCATTGGGGGGAGAGATATGAGGCGGCCTATATTGATGACGTCGCTCCGGCGAGACGACGTTGCCGTCTCCTCGGGACGAGAAAGCGCGCATTTGAACCGTGCTGATAGTGCCTTGGTCTTAGCTGCAACGGAGGCGCCTATTGATACACAAAATATTTTGGTTCTTTTACTTGTCTTTTCCCCGAGGAATTGCCACAAGAACTGCTCGTGTCTTCCACATTTATATTTACAGTAATATCCCTAAACCTTGAATCCCAATCCCCTCATAACCAAACACAGAATGGATATAACAAGCTAGGGAAAGTTGTCATGTTCTTCGTGCAAATCAGTTGATACTTAAGCAACTCTAAGGTAAACTTCTCACAGGTAAAAGTCGTGCAAGAACACCCTGAAAAATTCATTCAATACTATTCGGGGTCTTCTAGGACACCCTTTTTGGGAACATATAACTCCATGATCACCTGTCCTAATTTCCTTGCTGATACTTTTCATGGTACGTATTTTTGTATTTACGTCACGCGCATTTTAGGGTATGCCTCCTCGGACCACGCCGATTGAAGAAAAATATGGATTTCTCTTAAATCTTTTTAACGGTACGAGTATATTCTATCCGCAAAACAGAACCAACTGGACTATTAGAGAGCAGATAAAAATTTCCAGGGAAGGGAGGAGAAGGTTAAAGACCAGCAAGCATCTTCTCAATTTCATATACAAAAGCGATAAGGAATTTTCAATGGTACGAAACAGGTAGTCTCATAAAGGCCTAAGAGAAAACATTGTATCCCCTCGAACCCCTCCCCCCCGTGGGGTAAACGGAGTAGATCTTCCCCGTAAATCCCTCGTCACATCAGGAGGTAGAGCTCACTTCGCTAGCCTTCTCTGAGAATCGAACAATGGGCGACAGATGTGTAAGTTCAGGTAAAGACTATTCTTTCTCGCATTCAAAAGTTCACTGAAAGTTCCCGACAAAGATTACCATGTCCCTAAACATAGTTTCCGAAAAGTAATTAAAGTAATAATTTACTTCTAAGAATGAAGCTTTATGTAAATTCCTCCAAAAGGAAAAGCACTGATTCTTTCAACTGCAATTTCCTGCCGAAGCAATCCTTTTCCCTCGAAGTAATTCTCAGGATTTTATATGAACTCGTAAAAGTATCTATTTTCTAACAGTTTCAAACGATTTTGTGGTATAGACCTTGTGTGCTCGAGTGAAATTATATTCTGGAGTTATTGAGTTATAGTTGCATCTAAGGGATGGATGATTTTACCTCTACGCAACTCAAACACAGTTTTATGCATAGACTAGAAAAGAGTTGCTCTCGCTATGGCGGCTAGGGCACAATCAGCAGTTTAAATGCTTGGCGCGCTTTCTCGTCCCGAGGAGGCGGCAACGTCGTCTCGCCGGAGCGACGTCATCAATATAGGCCGCCTCATATCTCTCCCCCCAATGCATTTAGGAAAAATCGCCCTCGCTTATTTTTTCTAAATCATTTAAATAGCGCGTAGTAAAAATTTCAACTGCGTAGGATCAAATTTGTAGGAGGAGATCGATTTTTAATTCAGACGCTTATCAAAGGTCAATAAATCATGGTCGGATCTCAGAAACGCGGATTTTGCTTCACGACTATATACCACATTTCTGCTAAAAGTTTGGTTTTTCTGTGACTCCTGGTCATTGTTCCACAAAGGTGTGAAGATGACAGAGTCATGGATATGCGCGAATTTACCGTGTTTTGATTTGGTTTACGTCAACTCACGTAAAGCAGGAGATCGATATTGACTCCTAATGTATATCATTTTAAAGATAAATAAATACTCTTTCAAACGATGTATAACATGTTCCAATGTAATAGCGAATCATCTATGGGCAACGCGTCAAAGTCCAGGTCTATACTATTATCAATCCGACAATAGTCAATGTCAACTAGTGCTTATATTTGGGGTAGGACTTACATTAAGTACTTCTTGAAAAATCCTGCCAGGGCTTAGTTTCGGGGAAACTGTATTTTATGAAAAGTTTATTGATGAATAGTAGTGAAACTATTGGCAGGTTTATTGACAACAGCAAAATATTAGAAAAATATTACAAAAGTCTATTGCTTGTCCCTTTTTGCAATTCTCACCATTTGGCAAACACTACTTGAGAGGTCTTCCCTACTTTCTTTCATTCTATTGCCTTCACTTTCTGTGGTCTTAATGTTTCTTAAGCTTCAGTGTATTGAATAATGCATATTAGTCATACTTCTCGAACACTTGTGTTTTCTCCCACTTTTTCTTTACTGCTGGTTTTTATCTTTCATTGACATACTTCTTACCTTTCTGATAGTCTTTTTTTATCCTCATTCCAATTTTGGTCTGTTACCTTTTCGCAAAGTAAATTTTAAATAATTATNTGCAGGGAATTCATTTCATCGACCTAGGATCATTTTGGGGGATGTCCTTGCAGTACAGGAGGCCCCAAAAACTGTACTTTTTCCGTTTAAATGCATTGAGCGCATTTTCAAAAAAATTCGTTTAGCGTATTTAGCATAAAGATAGAGCATTGAAATTTACGGAGTCGTTATAATGTGTTTTTATCTTCCATATGATGCAAAAGCTTTATCCCTAATGGTCCCCAGTTCGATGCTAGGTAAATTCTTATTGCAAAATTTTCAAAAAATCATTAAGGGTATTTTCAGGTAAGATAGAACTTTGAAATTTACATCATAGATAGAGAATATACACATCAATTTTATGCTTAAAGGTTTTTACCCTGCGGGTCCTTAGTTCGATGCTAGGATAATTTGTATGTCCAAAGTACAAGAATTCGTTTAGGGTATTTTGTGTTAAGATAGAAAGTCTCAATTCACGGTGGTGTTAGAATAGATGATGTCTATCGTAAGCCGTAAGGCTTTTTGCATTAATGGCCCAGGTTTGATGCAAGGACCATTCGAATGACTGAATTTAAAAAAATTCTTTATGGTATTTCTCGGACAGGTATAAGGTTGAAATTCGCAACATCGATAGAAGATATGGATTTCTATCCTATACCGTAAAGATATTTGTCCTAATGGACCCAGGTTCGATGCTAGGACAATTCTTATGGACGTATTTTGAATAATTCATTTAGGGTATTGTAGTTTGTGGATGGCAATCCGTTTATCACAGGCAGAGTGTTGCAGATGGTGCACAATGCTTTAGTTAATCTATCTTACATTAAGCTTGCAGTATGCAAGCAACTTTTACTGGTATATATATTTGTATATATATATACATACATTATATATATATATATATATATTGTATTTCCAATTCTCTCTTCTGAGCTTCTCGTTGCCCTGTTACCCCTAAATACTCAATGATGTCTCTGTTCCATCAGTCCTTTGGTCTTCTTCTTGGTCTCTTCACATCTCTTGGTATCGTATCCCCTCGAA
>KZ309798.1:221773-239601 GCA_000376725.2 Ladona fulva
CTCTTGTAGTAGGATTGGTACTTGTGCTGCAAAAGAATTATACATTACCTTAGTTTTCGATAAGTTTATCCTGAGTCCTATTTTCTGCCCCACCATGTTCAGTTCTTGGAGTCTTATGCTTAGATCTTCACCGTTGGTTGCGAAGAGTACTATATGACCTAACCTCTGAATTTTTAATATAAAACATTAATACAAAAATACAACTAGCAACCCAAAATATGCAATTCTAAAAAATATAACTATATAAAAAATAAAATAAAAAGTAAATTAATTATTAGATATATGAAAGAATGTTTGTGGGGAAAAATTCCATGGCTGAAGGATTACGGAGAAAAACATGTGAAAACAGCAGTAAAGATAAAAGATTCTGTATTTCAATTTAAGATGAAGGAATGCTCTGATTTTAATTTCAAGGTATTTGAATATTAATCATTAGAAAGTGTGATTTCTCAGGAAGGTTATTATGTTGAATTGTAATCCACAATGTGGCATCATGAATAAAAAAGGATTTGCTATCCATGGCAGTTCTGTGGCACTGTATTGTTAGTTTGTTGTTGGAGCATGTTACTTGAGTATGGGAAGAGTTTAAAATGTGGATATAGTATGTATAATTAGGATAAGGGAATTATTAGGGTAGAAAGAATTTCCTCTCAAGATTTTGTGGACGAGGGAGAGGGTATGAAGGTTGCACCAAATCTTAGCCTTAATAGTTGCTGAAATAACGGAGTGATGTGATCTTTTTGAATTGAATATTAATGTAACTGTTTGACTGTGAGCACATTCCAACTTCGCAGCTGCAGATCTAGGGAAGTTTTTAATTATTACATCTCCACAGTCAAGGAGAGGATGTAGAAGTATTTGAGCTAAGATTTTCTTGAGTTTAAGTGGAATAATGTATTTTTCATTCTTCTAAGCACATGAAGGGAGGCATAAACTTTTCTAGAGACATCACTGCGACGGTAATGTATAATAAATAAATAACCTGCAGCATCCTAGAAAGTGATAGGTACATTTGAATGCCAAGGTTCTTAACACAGAGTATTGTAGTTCAGAGTAATTGACTATCATTCTAAATATCTAGGAAGCTGTCAAAATCTACATTGGCCCCAAGCAAACATCCAGATTGCCAGAGAAAGATTAAGTGTCTCAGTTCACCTATTCCAAATTTCCCTATATTAATAATTGCAGAACAGAAGAATTGGATTGACCTAGAGTCGAAAGCAAGGTTATTTTCGATTTTTTGTGATGCCTACATTAAAGATCTCCTTTCTTGTCATACTATGTTGCAGTCACCTATGTCTAAGTGGGCTGTTTAAATAAGACCAGTGGTTCACCTCAAACATATTCTTATAGAGAAAAGGAAGCAGCCTTGCTTAGAAACAATGGTCATATTACTTGATATAGTTGTCTATTAAGTTTTGTTACCTCCGCTTTTAATTGTTCCTGTAGTTTAAGCCAAAATTTGTTTCAGGAAGTGCAACAGATTAAAAATGCACAATGCCAATATGTTTTCCACCTTTAACAAAGAAAAAAAAGTCTACTTATGTCAAAAATAATCATATTTCAACCAATGCCAATGTTGAGACGAAATGTAATTGTTGGGAAGTGCGATACAAAGACTCCAATATCCCTGCAAACGTGTGCCTATCAGATGAGTAATCTCCATATATAGGAATTAAATGGCTCCTTGAATTTACCTTTACATTGCTTTCTATGCAGGGAATTCATTTCATCGACCTAGGATCATTTTGGGGGATGTCCTTGCAGTACATGGTAGAGAATCACCTCCTCTAACAATAGGTTGAATTTCAATTCTCTATCTTAACGGGAGGTGCCTCAAATTTTTCCAAAATACCGTACAATACATCCTTAGGGGAAAATACTTTTTTAAATTAAAATTGAGGTTTTTGTGAACCCCTTTAGGTGTGTAGGCCACCAGCTGAAGTTATCTTTCTAAAAAATCCCACTATTTCTCGTAATGGAAATTTTGCTTTGCTTATTTCGAATGCTGTGTCATTTAAGCCTTGATACAACATTTAAGAATGTAAGGTTCCTGATCAATTAATGGAAGTACTTGGAATTATTTTTCAGAAGACAAAAATGTTAGTGAAAGTACTTCTCTTGAATCCATTGAGTTACAGTTGACTGCTATTGCAGTGGTTGTCAGGCCACTGCTTAACCCAGTCAGATTCCTTGTCAAAGTCATTAATTTAGGTGCCTCAACTTGGAAAATATATTTTCAACCTGTCTGCCATTCATTATGTAAATGCAGTTTTATCATTCATCAATTTTTGAATTTTTGCAGCGTGTTTGAAGATGAGAGAGAAAAGACCCACTACTGGGGATAACCCTTGAAACCAGATCGGAAAGTGTTGAACTTTGCTTCTGGTTTCTTGTACTTCAAATGTAAATTCGGTTTCTCCCCAGAAATTTCATCATACATTTAAATCACTTCTAAAATAGTCTAAAAAATTAATTGTGGAAGTTAAATAGTAAATTGTTGTTGTAGAACATTGGAAAATTTTCTAGGGTTATTCTGGTAAAAGCGCTTGGTAACTCAGGTAGTTATCTTTTATCTCGAACAAAAGAATAAGTGTGATATTCATACAAATATTTCTAGTGCTTTTAAAGTGTACTTAGATTTCATTGCCAAAGAACTCAAATTAAAATAGTCAGAATTTTCTAAAAAATTTTGTGATAGTTTTAAACATCCTAATGCATTCTTATGTGATGGTAGTCCTTTTAATAGTTCTTGTTTTAAAATAGATCGAGGTAAATGAATTAAAAGAAATCTATGAAACTGTATTTCATATCTGCAATGGCTTTTCAATTTAATTAAAAAATTTCATGTACTCAATTCTGGTTTTAAATTGAGAACAAGACTTTTGCAGGCATTTTGGATTTTTAATGGAATTTAATCAGCTCAGAATTAAGAAAAAGAGGGGAATTGAATAAATTTATAATAATAAAATGTCTGTATTTGGATGAGACTAAAAATCTCAATCTAACCCATAAAATTGATGGAAGGTGTAATCATTCCAATTATCTTGCATAATAATAAGTTCTTGCATTTTTCGCGTTTTATTTGTTCATCTGTATTCCTCTTTTATAGAAATGGTGGAAGCAATGAAGAAGGTGGCATCGTTAGATGTGGAGCTGACTGTAGAGGAGAGAAATCTTCTCTCTGTGGCCTACAAGAATGTCATTGGAGCCAGGAGAGCAAGCTGGCGTATAATCAGCAGCATTGAGCAGAAAGAGGAGAACAAGGGAGCTGAAGAAAAATTGGAAATGATCAGGCAGTATAGATCTCAGGTCTGTGTGTTTGAAAGTGAATTTGTCAACCTGTAAGTTGAAATTGTATTTTTGTGGTCTTTGAGTTAATCAGAAATTTGTATCTATTTTCCTTCAATGGTGTCTGTTGTATTTGTAGCTGTTCATTATAATCTCGGATGGCAGGAAATAGAACAAGTGAAGTAAATTTTGCAGGGAATTGGTTTACTAACCTAATTATGAATTTGTTGGAAAAAAAATATGCTGGGCATTTTTTTATTAGAAATGAAGTGAAAGTGAAATTCCCCTAAGCATTCCTTTTAGCTCTTGAAAAATATTACTTGCCATGCATGGTTGGGTCCTTGGCAAGGGCCCCAATTTTGTTGTTTTGGTCAAGTTTATCATGGATATGGAAGATTTCAGTGCAGGAATTAAAAATAATGTTAATTTAGAGGAGAATTTTGTGTTGCAGAGAATTTATTTTCTGAAGTAGATGAGTTATTAGATTTAAGTATCAGTTAATTATTAAGGATTGCTGTCTAATTTGGAATCAATGGAAGTTATTAAAATTATATGCCTGTTTGCTCTTGCATTCTTTACTAAGAGAATATTTCTCTGTTGACAGAAATTACCTCCTCGAGTTAAATGTTAATATGGCTTATAATTAAAAATCAATTACTCATGGATGAAAAATGCCTATAAGTGGTTTATTTATAAATTTTCAGTCCTAGTTTTTCTGTAGATGATAAATAAAATTAAATGGCTAAGAATGTAACACCAAATAAAAACTTTCCCCTTTTCTAATTCTTTCCATCCATGGCAGAACCTGTTTAGGATGTGGATTTCTTTCATTCCTGGTCCCTTATTAAACATATGTTATAAATACCACATAAGATGCTTTGCTAAGCACTTATAGGCAGATTTTTCCAGTCCCATGATACACTTTAACATTTTACAAACTGTCCTATGCCTCATTTGATGGACCATAAATCATATTTCACCATCAGTGCATCTCTCCTGCTTTGCCTTTTCTCTAATAGGATTAATTTTTGCTCCTGTTTGTGATAACTAATTCTTTGAGAAGAAAATGTTGTATAACACAGCAATCTCCATGCCACTGTAAGAACTGGTTTTAGCTCAGAATTAGAAAGGGGTGATCATTCTTGTCTGAGAGTAGAATGTTAGATTAAAAAGGATCTTGTGCTTTCTCAGCATATATCGTGGATTAAGTCTTCTTGGGTTGCTAGCAAGGTAGTTTACTTCATGTCTCTCGACATCTCCCTATATAAACCGGACAAAAGAACTCTGCATCACTTCACTCCTGAATTTGGTTCCATAGTCAGGAACTGAAACTTCGAGAGACATCGAGGAAACTACCCAGCTGGCAACCTGAAAAGACTTCATCCATGATTAAAAAGTTTCATTTTCTTACACCTCATCTTGTAAATCAACTAACTAGAGGCAGTATGGTGTGGACTGTTGATGATCTGTGATGGCATGCTGCCATTGCTGCTAAAAGAGTTTATTATTCCCTAATTATCTATCTGGTAGAAATAGCTTCATTTTATTTGCTAACCTGGTAAATTTTGTTCTCTGGAATTGAAAGGAAAACTCTGGGAATTGGGCAGGTAACCTGGAAAAATCTGTTTTAAACTCATAACAAACAATCGTTCCATAGCATATAGATTTTGGGATGAGTATTACTTCAGTAAAAATTCCCGAAGAGGAAGAAATGTTCCGATGAGTGTTTTCATGACCAATTTAAAGCTTATAAAAAGTATATGTGCACTTATTTTCTACATAACGTTTTGGTAATGTAGCAAATATTCAATGTGGGATTGGAGTAACAGTTACTGGGGGGTATCTAATTTCTTTTATATAGTGTAAAGGGTCTAATTTTTTCCCTGGCCTCTAATTAAAAAAATGACCTTTGCTTGAGGTATTTAAAGCTTTCTGGGGATCAGTGATAATAGTAAGTATTCATGCAACTGAAATGAACATTATTATGTTAAATGAAATCTAACATTATCTGATCTCAGAACTTTGCGTCCTGGGCAACCTTCCTGCTTGTCCGTGTCTAGGGGCTGCTCTGACACCTAAACATTTTCATAGTGAACCTATGAATAATTCCTTGCCATTTTTCTGCACTTAATAAGTGCCTAATAATCACCACATGTCTACTATTCACACTTGTGGAATTTGTTAATGGATGGATAGCGGACACATTGAATAACAAAGGCACGCTATTTGTAAAAAAAAAGCTGACCATTCATCAAAAATATGACAAGCTGGCAACCAATGTGGCACAAAAATAGCACATATGTTTCCAGACTCAATATATCCAGTCTTCAGCTATGGCAAATAAAGCAAACCGAAGGAGATTCCTTTTAATTTCAAAAGTTAACTCTTTCAAAAATTCAAAGAGCCTAAAGATCTCCTCCCTTTTTGTTTTCAGACATGCAAAAATAGTCATATCTCAGTTAAAACACTATCATGCTCATTAAGCATTTTTTCAGTCCCCTAAAGAGCTTCTGAACTACTTTTATTGCATTTGGAATCCTTGCTTGTTGAATTTAAATCTTTTAATCTGAATGCTCATTGAAAACTATTTCTTACCAAATCTGTTTACATTGACTAATTATAGCAATCGGCGAATATTTTGTTTGCTGCTCCACATTTACCAATATTTACTCCATATTTATTTTTACTTGGTGCTTCTAGGCCCTCATTTTCTTATAGAAAATCTAATGCCTTCAGTGGCTAAACCATGCATTTGTGGGTGAATAGCAAATAATGTAAGAATATCATTCCAAATTGAGAAATTGTAAAAAAAATCTTCACTTCCATTAAAAGATAAGATACTAAGAAGTTGATAATAATTTTCTAAATTGAACCTGGAATCTTCAAATTATGTAGCACTTGGTAAAATATATCCTGGTTTTCCAAAAATGGGCACAGTTGAGTGTTTGAATCAATTTAATGTAGAGGCAGGATGTTAGGTGTTGAAATTGTTTTAGATAGGTCTGTCTTATATTTTCAGGTGTGTAATTAGTAGTAGCCTTTAGTTTCATTTCAGGGCTTTTAATTAAAGTAAATCTATTCAGCATGGATTGGTTTGACTATTTAATGACTTCCACATTAATCATTTAGAAAATTTTCTATTTACCTTTCACAATCTTTGGTAATGCAACGTTATTAACTGATTGAGATCACATTTTACGGTGACCCATAATCCAAATGCCTACATTCGACTCTTTGTGCTGAATTTGAAAGACAGAAACTTGGCTAGAACAAAACAAATTTCAGTTCTTGGAGGAAGACAAGAATAAGCAGCACCATACAAATGAACAGCCAACATTTACTTACACATAGCATAAGAGTGGCGGATATATATGTTACATGTGCAAGACAAAACAAAGTCCAATTAGAAAATCAAATCAACTCAAAATAAGAATTAAACAAATGAACCTCAAAATACTCGGCATTCCTTGAAAATGGCATCAGTAGTCGATGCCGAAACGTCGGTGAATAACCACGAACTTACCCGGATGATAACCCGTGAAGAATTCCTTTTCAAGAATTAAACATATTTAAGGAATATAACCAACGAAAAGGTGTACTTAATTGAGTCCTGTGGGCTTTTATCAACTTTGTGCACTAACATGTAGCACAGAGTCTGGTGAATTCACTTATTCCAGCAAAATGCGCAGGAGTTGACACGTAGAGTATGCGAGGCATCAGTCCGTCTCAGTGTGTAGAGTGTACCGTCACATGAGCAGTGGAAGGGGAAGTCTCACCAAATTTGAGTGCATTCAGATCAGCCATGGTGTATTTCGCTATTGCAGTCTGCAATGAAAATATTTACAGACAATATTCTTCCACATTCAGGTATATGTGATGCAAGATTTTAGCAGGGGATCTGCTTGGGGATGTGCTTTCAGGCATTTGTTAGTGACTTAAAAATGGGCGACATCATGCTGTCCAAAAATTCGCAATAATAACAATAATTATAAGTGAATAATTAAATTCCCATTAGCAGACTAGCTCTTAACCAGCTGTCCTTAGGTTAACTTTAATGCAGCCATTGCTTTGTTTGACTTTGATTGGCGCATGCAGATTATCCTTCACCGCATTTTATTAATAAATCATAGATAAAATTTTGATTTAACAAACTATTGAGTTAAATTCCAATGGAACATTACTTTTTGTGATGTATCCAAAAATATCTGAATATTGGTTGTTAAAGGAATGAACAACAATAAAAATGAGGGTAAGATGAAAATTTCTTGGCCTGACACAGAGATGGCTTTCCAATCAGCAAAAATTTATGATCCCTGCCTGGGCGCACATGTCATTAGTTCTTAAGACAAGTTTCAACTTGGAACGCCATCTCTGTGTCAGGCCGAGAAATTTTCACCTTACCTTTGTAGGTGCAAGGAAGTAGTTCTTCTCCAGTTCCTAAGAAGTGGTTTTATATTTGTGTGTGTAAATTCTGTTTCTTTGTGCTTGGTAATAATTTATCGCTTGATAATTCTCTTTTTAGCTGGTGTTAGCAGTATGTGTTTAACAGAGAATTTAGATTTAATTGAAATTTAATTCAGAGCACATCAGGGTAAAGGAGAATGAATATTGAAGTCAACAGAAACTAAGTTTGATCAATAATCAATATTTCCTATAGTTGGCATTAATTAGTTGAAAAGCATTCCATGAAGCATATGATGTGGACTGAATCTTTATTTGCTCTTTTGGATGTTCATTCTTACATAGTACCTAAGATTCAATTATAATTTTGAAAGGTTTAAATGCTAGTTGTTTGCTTTATCATCTGATTTTCTCAATTTTGAGACTCCTAATTTCATGCTAAAGAAAGCTTTTCTTCAGTAAATATTAACTGTTGCATGACTCTGTGAACGGACTTCCTATGTAATTGTGGTTTATAAGGTAATGTTTGTCTATTTCCGGCTAACCTAATCATTAACAACATATAATAAATATATAATGTTCATTCTATGAACAAGTTGAAAAACAGTACTAAATGATCCAATTTTTGTGGTGCATTCCAGGAGATGGATGATCCGATTTTCATTTTCAAATTGTTTGATGTTTTCATGAAATATTGTTGGAGAGAATAATAGTGAAAGGTTGTGCAAATGCTTCAAAGTGCTGCGATTCCTTGTATGCTAGACTTTTTTTTAAAGATATTTGTGCTGTGATATGCAGCTACATTTTTGTCACCAAGTTCACCCAAACATTGTTATGGTATGTCTTTTTATGCGCGATTTTCAGGAATGCAAGTGTCTTATTTAGCTTGTTAGTCTTTCATTTGGTAACCTAATGATGTGCAGCTTTCATCTGTGTAGTTTACCTCAATAGCTTAAGATTCATTTATCGATAAGAAACCTGTTCATTTACAGCTGCATGACTTGATGTGTTAATTCATTGTTGTGATAAACCCATTCCAGTCATTTAATCCTTCCCTCAATGATCTGTTTTTAAATTTGAGTAGAGCAGATTGAGCAGAGAATTCTTTGTTCATTATAACAGAATAGTTACCTGTATGCAAATTATTGCTACTGAATTAACCATTGTCTTTGAAAGATATTTGTTTAAGCCTGTATAAAATTGTTACTGCAACATATTACATTCAGAAGGAGTAATAAATGTTGATTATTCTTTGAAAAATTCTTCCTCCTAAATTTTCAGGTTGAAAAAGAGCTTCGTGAAATCTGCTCAGATATTCTTGGAGTCCTCGATAAGCACCTGATCCCATGTGCTGGTTCTGGAGAGTCTAAAGTCTTTTACTACAAAATGTACGTTGAAAAGAAAATTTACTTCACAATTTTTAAAAATACATGCTTTCATTACCATTGGTTTCCTAGATTACATTAGACATGCAGTCTATAGTAATTTTGGCTCAATAATACTAATTTATTAAATACTGAACAGCCTTTCCTTATTAGTGGATGATATTGTTCTCAATAACTAAATCAGAATTTTCAATCTTAGTAGTAGTTTCTTTTACTCATTGTATGTCTTGGATTGATTTAAATTGGCATGTTATAGGAAGGGAGATTACCATCGGTATTTGGCTGAGTTTGCCACCGGGGCTGACAGGAAAGAAGCTGCAGAGAATTCATTGATGGCTTACAAATCTGCCAGTGGTACAGCTATGACTGAATTAGCCCCAACCCATCCAATCAGGTAAATCAGAATTTAGAGGAAATTTATCTTTTTGGTGAAATGGTTTTAAAAAACTTCTTTGTTAATAAGGTGGTTTCAGGCAGTACTTTGTGGAATTAGTCCATAATGGATAGAAGGAAACCATTGATACTTGGTAAGTCTCCCAAGAGATTGGGAAAAGAATCTCTCTTGAAGAGACTTGGTAAGTCTCCCATTAAGAGTCTTTCAGTTAAGTGTAATTGCATTAAGTGTTTAAGCAAATATCCTTTTTTCACAGAATCCATCACTGCTACTAATGTCTCTGCTTCCCCATTTACCATCCCCTACCCCCTCAATAACCTGAACTAGCCACTGTTTGTTGCCTACATTTCTACCCCCTCTCCTTCCCTTGGCTTCTTTCAAACCCTCCTTTAAATATTTACTCCTATCAGGGGTGCTATGCCATATCTTTCCGATACGCATGGAATTGTGGTTTTGATCAGAATTGTTGGCTATCTTGGCAAATTTTACGACCGTAATCTCATTTGGTATGCTCTAACTCAGAATTCCGATTATGGAACAGAATTAAATTCCGTTCGTACCGGTTCGGAATTGTTCTCACCTAAAAAAAGTAGGTGGAATCTAGCAGGTAAACAAAAAACATGGCGGACCAACTGTCTGCTACAATTAAGATTTGGAAGTGGAGAACGAAATGATGAGCCGTAGCACCCTTAGGGATTCTACAAATCCATTTGCTATGTCAGCAGAGTACTTTCGCGAGTAATTTATGTTCCCCCAGGAAAGAGTAGTGTATTTAACGGAAGCCTTAAAACCTCAGCTGGTGCAGCCGGCAAGATGATCTGGAATTCCAGTTCATATTGGGATGTAAGCAAACAGGATATGCAGTGCATGTAGACAATAGTATATTTATGTAATTTACGTATGATTCCTACTTCTTCAGATTCTTTGTGCCCTTAACATTTTTGCAAGTGGAAGCTACCAGGCTAAAGTTGGGCAAGATTATTTATACTACTATAGCTAGAATGTCCAAATCGTGTCATCGGTTTGTTAAGTAAAAGTGAAATACTCTTATGTTCTATGTGTCGTATTTGGAACTCAACTTTTATCGTGAAATGCTGGGATCGGATTGTTTGTGTTTTTTTTTTTGGTCTACCTAAGAATTTAGAAATGGGTAACTATATTCTTCTATAATTTATAAGTAAGGAGGCGGAATGAACTCTATGACTAATCAAACTAAGGTGGCATTTTCATCATGAAGAAAAACGCAATTAGTGTTACTATGATCTACCAATTCGTTTCGAAGTCGTAATAAGTGCATTTTCCTTTACAAATAATAGCATAGCATTGCTCAGCGGAGTCAAGGCTGAGGTAGTGGATTATAGAAGAGTACACAGAATTTTATACAACCACTATATATGATATAATATTCAAGTAATTACAACAATATTAATATCTAAATTACATTACAGAAAAGTTATAAAAGTCTCATTTCCTCCTACCATACGTGACATTTTGTATAAGTTTATAAAGTATAGCTCTAACATAAACACAACTAATTACATTCTGTTCACAAAAAATTATATCTTAAAGACTTTCTATTAGTTCCTTACAACATCATGATCAAAAAGCAAAGCAAGGAAACCCAAAAGAGGATTTGTAATTCACACTATGCCATGTACTTCGCATATCTACAATATACATTCATTGTCTTCGGAAGCTTACAGTCATTGCTATATCTAATCAGTAGTCAACGATAAGCATAAAACAAATACATTCTATTCCATAAATGATGGCCTATTCTTAATCACGTAAAAAATAACAAATCAACTTAAAATTTCTATAGGAGGACTCAACAATTTCCTTAGTTTACGGAGAGGTGACCCATTCGCTAAATAGAAATTTAATTAAATACTTTTTCCATGACATGACATTATTTTCCACTGACCTAACTCTTCAAAATTCATAATAGATGTAAACACCCGCCTAGCAGACTGCAAATACTCGCCAATGCACATGTGCTTCGATGAGAATATAGTCGAGCAAGTTAGTAGTATATGTAAACCTTGCAACACCGTTACAAAGAAGCTTACTCGCAACAATCGTAAGCGAAAGGAGATCGGGTATACCCATTGTCGTGGAATTCTAATTCCGGTTGTTAAGGAGAGGCTGCTTCGGAATTCTGGGAGTACTCATTCCGATCGTTACGGAAAGATAGGGCATAGCACCTCAGCTCAGTGTTACCAGATGATGAGATTATTACCTCTAATCCGGTTACATGTGTTTTTCTATATTGTGCACATAATGTAGTTTTGTTAAATAATCTTTACTAAATTATAGATTTATTCTCTTGTAATGGAAAAAAACTTCTTAGGTTGTAAAGTTTTAGTTCTCTTTCAAATTTGTAATGTTTTGGTATCCTTCAACTTACTGGCCAGAGTAAAGGCTGAATCCCATAATTCATTTGGTATAGATTTCCATTTATGAAAGTTTATTATAGAGCCCTGAAGCAGTGGTCACTGGAAATATACCTTTTTATGGAAGAAGTCTTTGAAAATTCTATTGGGACCAACACCATCTCTATTGAGCACTTAATTATATTGGGGAAATAGTTTCAGTAATCCCAGATCTCTCCTAAATTATAATTCAAGACCATTAATAGTGAAATGCGCGTCACAATTGTAACTTTGGATGATTGTCAAGTAGGTTTAAGGCAAAGGTGTTAATTTTTGCATGATGAAGTCGTGTGGCTGAATCCCAAGGAATAACAAGTGTGAAAAATAGTGACATGACTGGGACTCGAACCCAGGTCTCCCACTTTCCAGGCAGGTATTCTAATCACTGAACTACCATGCTGCATCTCTTCTACACTGTTAAGAGATTGCTTTTGTGAGCACGGCAGGCACCCTTCACATTTAGTGGCACAAACCGCCACCTGAGGTCCTCACTGAGCCAGCCAACTCACAAAGCAGGTCTTATAGGGTAAACCCACCCAAAGGAAATCACAAGGATAATGGTAAAGGTGTTAATGTTTTGTAAAATTAAATAAGAAAATTAAACTTTTGTAATTTTTTTTCACTCTTGTTATTCCTTGGGATTCAGCTGCACAACTTCATCATGCAAAAATTTGTGCTCACAAAGAATACCTGCCTGGAAAGTGGAAGACCTGGGTTCAAGTCCCAGTCATGTTGCTATTTTTCACACCTGTTATTCCTTTTGTTAATTAAGACATTGAAAGGCTCTTGAACATTAAGCTGCATAAAGGGTTCCATTTTATTGGTTGCTAGATATCTGCAAAACATTTGGATATAGGTTGGGAACTAACGTGGCTCAGTCTGAAGAGATGCAAGGAGATAATGTTCCATTTGGAGCCAGACTACTCCAGGTAGATGAAGCAGATGGTTTACAAGTTGACAAACAAGGTGATCATTTTGTGCTACAGAGAGGTTTTAACTTGGAGATTCTTCTCCATTAGACCTGGAAGATATCTTCTTTAAATTTGCTGTTATAGCCAAATGATACATTTGTACAAAAATTCACATAGAGAGTCTTTCTTCTTTAGCTCAGTATTCCCTGGACACTATAAGTTGTCTTCTGCTTTGCTTTCTACATTCCACAGCTACTGTGAAGTGATTAATACTCTAATTAGTTATTGTTTCCAGTACTTTTTTTTACAGCCCAACAGTATTAGCCTAGTCTAGTCTCTTTTTACAATTTTAAAGTGATCATAGGATGAATCTCCTGTTTAAATTAAGCATTTCAATGAGTGATAGTGAATTACTTTCTGGAGATTGTCAGTTTTTTTCTTTAGATTACCATTATGTTGGTATACGTGGTGTGATAAAGAAATATGCATATTTTTTTTTCTCAGTTTTTTATTTATTCATTGATATCAATGTTGTCCCCTTCAAAGTATTCCCCCTCAAATATAATAAATTTGTGACAGTGCTTTTCCAATACTTGAAGCACTTCTGGCATTTAGCTCCTTCAGCGATTTGGGCTTGATCTCCTCAATGTTGCCGAAATGTCATCCTTTCAAGTTTTCAGTTGGAATTGGGAAGAAATCACAGGGGGCTATGTCTGGAGAATGTGGGCATTGAGGCATCATAGTAATATTGGTTTTTGCCAAAAGTTCATGAACAAGCAGTGAGGTGTGAGCTGGTGCCTTATTGTGGTGCAATGGCCATGAATTGTTTCGCCACAGGTCAGATTGTTTTCTTTGGATTGCTTCATGCAAACTGCATAGAACTTCCAGGTAATATTCCTAATTAACTGTACGACCTGGTAGCAAGAACTCATTATGCACTATGCCATTGAAATTGAAAACTGTGAGCAGAACCTTCACATTCAATCAAACTGTGCTTTTTTCAGTCTTGGTTTTTCAGGAAGTTTCCATTGGGATGACTTGGCCTTTGTTTCAACGTCATACCCTTAGATGTATATTTTGTCACCAGTTATGAACTGTTTAATAAGTTCTGGATTGACATTGATTTCATTCAGCAACTCTTGAGCAATGTTCATTCGGTGCTGCTTTTGGTCAAAATTCAACGATTTCAGGACAAATTTTACTGCCTAGCTTCATTCAGTGTCTTCACGACCCTATTGAAAACGTTTGTACAACTTGTAAACACTTGTTTTATTCATTGAACATTCCCCGAAAGTAACATTTAACATTTCCATTGTGGTGCAGCACTTAAATGAAAATTCTTTGTTCCAATTTTGCTGCAAGTCAAAAATCGCTAATCACAGTTAAACTCATGTAACCTTTTTGACTGCCAACAGTAGGCTAAGCTTTGAATATGGCTGCCCTAAACAATATATGTTAGGGACATGTGTACCAATACTAAAAAAATGACAACTGCAATTATACAGTAGGGGAAATTTAAAAATTTAGCTTTTTTATCAAACCTCATATTTATTTCTAGGCTTGTCATATCCAATTTATCAAAATATTTTGTGGATCGTTTTTAGTTATCTTGCCCACCAGCTCTCCTTAGAATAGCTTTATCTAGTTCTTTTCAGTTCAAATTTTAATGTTTTCCATTTTAAAAATCTTGTTGATTGTGGCCAAAATGGAGTCTGAATCACTTATTTTTAAAGAAGCCTATTTGCTATTAAAGGTTTGATGACAATAAAATGTATTTGAATGTGCTGATCAAAAATATATTCCATCTGTTAATTGCTTTGTCTTATTGTTTTTAAGAATTTTCATATTCTTGAGTTGCGGTGTTGCATATTATTAAAAGTATTTAAGATTTGAAAAAAAAATTTGATATCCTCTCTTGTACATCTGTACAAAACTGAATTATGATATCTTTCCATAATATGGAATGAATTCTTCATTTCATCTAAGTAATCATTGCATAATAGAATTTTTCTTAGTATTTTGAAATGATTAGGTAATAATGTATCATTAACATAAACTATAAAATTTGCAGTTTGGGATGTCCTTGTAAGTTGTTTCTCAACTTCCGCATTAATTCCTTAAGTAGCAATTTTGAATGAATAATGACATTGTTTGTGAAGTCGTGATTGAAAGAAATATTCTTATTTGTTAAGTTTTCAAGACCATTGTGGGTTTCCTATTAAGCGCTGCTTTTTGAATTTATATTGAGCTTTAAAGGAATAATGATGTTTTTCAGGCTGGGTCTGGCCCTGAACTTCTCGGTATTTTACTATGAGATTCTCAATTCCCCTGACCGAGCATGTCGGCTCGCAAAGGCAGCATTTGATGATGCCATAGCAGAGTTGGACACACTATCAGAAGAGAGCTACAAGGACTCAACCCTCATCATGCAGCTGTTGAGGGACAATCTTACCCTTTGGACATCCGACATGCAGGGAGATGGAGAAGGAGGTTAGTTCCCTTTCTGGTCAAATGTACAAGAACTCAATAACGTTTTTGGACATGCACTAGAATTGTTAGTTTCCTTAAAGAAACATCCTAATTTTGAGGCATATCTCAATATTGTGATTGGGGAATCCAATGTTTAGATCTTATTAGTGGTATATTTTTAGGTATGTATAATTAATACTGCCTATTCTGAATTGAAGACAAGAAAATATAATATTAACAAAGAATTTTTCAGTTTCATTCAAAGGAAAAAGTAAGGAAATGTTAGGAGTTCGGAATAAGTGTTTCCCAGTTACACTTAGGAAAAACATTGCACAAGCCTGACATTACCAGGGCACCAATAATGTCGGAATTGTCATTATTTTCAGACATTCATCTTTGATCCATAAAAGGAATCAAAACTTTTAATTCACTTTCTATTCAAACTTGACAGCATTTCATCATTTTAAAATCCTCACAAACACCTGAGCAACAGTTTAGCTTTTTATCTATGATAGTTTGGTCAGTTGCCCTCATCCACTGATTCTACTCTAATGTAATGCTCATTGATGGTTACATCTAGTGGAGGCAATGACCATGTAAAACCATAAAGGATCATGTCAATTGAGGTAATCAGTTTCCATACCCTTTCTTTAGTAGTAGTAGTTATGGAACTCAAAACTTATCCCACATAATCATGGTTGGTTTACTTCTACTGGAAGCCTTGAACTTATCCTCGTCCCAATTTAATGCAAGTGGATGGTTGTTAAGAAAATCTCCATGTGAGATCTGTTCTTCTGCTCAAAGTTCACTTAAAACAGCAGTGGTTACAGCTTGTTCCATCTCTACTATAGTCTGGAGCAAAGCAATAGGTGCTTCAAGGTCTCTGACGAGCAGGGGCCCCCACAACTCCCTGATGCATAAGCTTCTCTCCTTTATGCACAGTATTAGTGTATACTTCTTACTTCCCTACCCTTACTTTGTAGTACCAGTATTCTATTTGAGCATCCATTGCATTTTGAAAGGAAGGGTCTGGTGGTGGGATAGGACATTTGTCCTTGAAGTGCCTATTGCTTTACTCTCGAGTATATGTGATAGCATTGCTATATAATGAGTTTTCTCATGTCTGATGGATTTAGGCCCTTTAACATCCATCATTCTATTAAACGTTATTCATCCATCCAATCTACTGTTGGATTGAAAATAGTATAGTCCTGGACTTGGACGCGTTACTCATTGATGATCTGCCATTGTAATGGAACATGTTATACGTCATTCGAAAGAGCATTTATTTGCCTTTTAAAATGATATACATTAGGAGTCAATATCGATCTCCTGTTTTGAGTCAACATAAACCAAATCAAAACACAGTAAATTCGTGCAAATCCATGACTTGGTCGTCTTCACACCTTTGTGGAACAATGACCAGGAGTCACAGAAAAATCAAACATTTTAGCACAAATGTGGTATATAGTCATGAAGCAAAATCAGGGTTTCTGAGATCCTATCGTGATTTATTGACTTTAGATTAGCGTCTGAATTGAAAATCGGTCTCCTACAAATTTTATCCGATGCAGTTGAAATTTTTACTACATGCTATTTGTATGATTTAGAAAAAAATAAGCAAGGGCGATTTTTCCTTAATGGATTGGGGGAGGAGATATGAGGAGGCTTATAATGATGATGTCGCTCCGGCAAAATGTCATCGCTGCCTCCTTGGAACGAGAGAGCGCACAAAGCATTTAAACCTTACTGAGTGTGCCTTGGCTGTAACTGCAAGTGCGGCGCCTATTGAAACACACAAGATTATGGTACTTTTACTCGTGTCTTACACATTTATATTTACAGTATTGTCATATAAAATAGAATCCCAATCCCCTCATCATCAAATTTTATTCCAGTAGGAGTTCTGCATCGATTACCGAAATTTGCGTTTTCTACTTGTCAATGCCATGATGAATAATTAGGAATATTTTAAAATCAGTTCTCAAAAAGACAATGCGATCACAAAAAAACTTTTGCAAGGGATACCACACCCGAGAAGAGTTTCTATCAGACTACAGCATTTTGAGCTTTGAAAAGAACGCTTCCCTTGCTGAGAACATGGCCAAGCTTCCCTCTGGTAAGAAACTTCAGAATGAAATATATTGTACACAGACGAAATGGAACTTAGGCCTAATTTTGACCAGCCATGTCTAATAAGGGTCCATCTATTTATTTACAATGTGTCAACTGAAGCCTAGGATAGGACCAGTCGTGATGGAGGGTCAAGAGGAGATATGGAAAAGAGAAACAAGCCGTTAAAAAAAAAGATTTTGTTGTTTATATATTCTTCTAAAAGCTCTGGCTAACACTTCCATTGTGGGAAGAGAGTTACAAACAGAACCCAAACAATCATCTCTCACAAAGAATATGAAACAGTAAACGCTTGGACTGTGAAAACAAACTTCATTTCTTCTTCATTCTTCATTTCGTGTTACAAAAACTCAATGAAATATGTTAAATGGAAAAAGAAATTATACTTGTTAATACTAAAAGCACAATTATT
>KZ309798.1:242507-265272 GCA_000376725.2 Ladona fulva
AAGTAATTTATACATATTTTTGAGGATGTTGTGTACAGCCTAATTAATTTCAGTTCCTTTCAAGTTTTTATCTTTTTTGTCCTAGTAACTGTTTTGTTACCCATGTACTGGTAACCCAGTAACTGGTGTTACCCATTAATAAATTTGTCAATCTTTTTTTATCTTGGCACTGTAACTTATAAATCTCAGTGCAAAATTTATGTTATGTGTCTTTTGTGCATTATATAAAAGTATCTTTCACCTTTGGTATGAGAATGCAATTTCTTTCATTTTACCACCACACCTATATATAGTCCCAACAAAACACGATGTAAGCCTACTTCTGGTTTAGTCTTCCGAAAACCAATTTAAAACTTACTACCAATAAAACTACATATTTAATTACTTTATTTTACCACTTATTTAATTAATTATAATTATTCAATTACTTTGTTATATTTTGGTTTTAGCTAGAAAAATCCACATTCTACATAAAAGAAATCTTCTCAAGTGATACTTGGTGGAACTTCATTATAGAAACCCTTGCAAAAGCATAAACTTGTACAAATTCCACAAAAATTGCAACCTGGAATTATGCATGAATGTGATGTTTTGACTTTTGTGAACACCCTGATTTTAGCAACTAAAAGTGTTATTTTAAATTGGCTGACTACATACCCATCACTTGAAAATGGGACTTGAGGGATGTCTTTATTGCTTCAATTCAGATATATTTGGAAGAAAATCGTTGGTCTGTATATTGATGAAATTATTTTCTTAATCAGAGATTGTGTCACTAGCCACTGTGTACAGAATAAATTAGAGGTTTATTAAGGTGTAATAGTTAATCTTTAGATGCTCAAGTTGAGCACAACCCCAACAAACTTCTTGTAATTCTTAAGATAATAAAATTAACTACATAAATGTTTGATTATATTTTAGAATTTTATCACTAAGTTGATCTCTTACAGTTAATCCGTTGTAAAAAAAATTATTTCTCCGTATTTTGCTATTGATTGAACAAATATAGTTCATCAGTCTAAGTACTACAGAATTTTAAACTAAGGAGAATACATTAGGGTATTTTGTATAATAATATTTAATTATATAAGTAGATGTAGAGTAGATGCAAGCACTGTTTTCTAAAATGTATTTTCCTTTAAAAGGAGAAACAGAGCAGAAAGAAAACCTTCAGGATGTGGAGGACCAGGATGTGTCGTAACTGTGTGCAATAGGCAGTGCACCGCTTGTGTCAGCACGGTGGTCTCTTCTTCATCCCCTTTGTTTGTTGGGCGTGGCCATTCCGTGGACTGAGAGCCCGGGGCCAGTGTGTGGCTGTAGCAGGGGAGAGGAGGAAGTGGTTGGGTGGGTGGGTGGAATATGTGTCTGGGGAGAGGGAAGTGTGTATGTTTGTGTGTGTGTGTGAGCGCGTATAGTGCAGCAGAGAAAGGGTGGGGTGGTGAGTGCCTGGTTTACCACACTTGGATCATTTTCTCTCTATTGGCCTCCCCTCTAGGTCTACTCTCTCTCTCTGCCCTTAATACTTTAATTTCTCCAATTTGACGTTGACTTTGGAAACTCTTAAACAGATTATTCGTGATGCAGTTGTGTTAGATGATATGAGTTTGTTAAATAAATTCCTAATAGTTGAAAATGTTTGTCTGAATACATTTTGAAAATGGAAACCTCGAGTTTTCGAAGTTTTGGAACTTTGTCTGTTGTAGGAAAATTTCGCATTTCATTCTTTACGATTGACAGTGAACTTAATGTTTCCAAAAATTAATACAAATCTTTGTATAATGAAGGCTTGGAATTGTTTGTTTTATTTTGTGTTTTGTTTATGATTCCTAATAATCATTCCAAGTATGTTCTGTTTGTAATGAGGAGTATTATGAGGAAAATTCATTCACCCTGCCCATGATTGTGATGCTAGTTAAGTATTTATTGGTACTTACACTAGGATAATATGAAAAGCATAAGTTAATGGAATTAAATAGGCTTTGACCGTTGCCCCATCACCACATAGCCATTGCTGTAGCAAATTAGTGTTACTTTGGCTTAACTGCTACCATCTACTCTTTCACCTACCTACCCAACCAGTGTGCCACCCATGCTGCTGGATACATATTTGGTCGGCACTTCTGCAGCCCCATTGTGTTCTTGGGGAAATGTGGCCAAGACTGAATGACCCGTTTTTGTATTATCATTTCCTGCTGGTACTGAAACTAGTGTCCTTTTTGGTGTATTTAGTGTTTGGAAACAATCATTCAGGCATAAAATAATTTTTGTCCCTTTCCCTGCTCTTGTAACTGTGATGCCAGAGGAGAAAGTATGAAATAAATCTGTAGCATCTCTTTGGAGGCCCTGTATTTTTAATGTGTGATGATAGGTTGTGAGTGTTCTCTCTCACCCTCTATGAGAAAGTTTTTGCTTAGCACTAATAACACACCTCCCTGTCTCAGTCAAGTGCTGGCCCCAATTTCAATATATATGATATATATATATATTCTGAGACTGCCACTGGGATGGGCTTTTACACCCCCATGACTGTTTCAAGTATTTTAGTGTTTCAGCAGCTGTGCATAATGCATCAATTGAAAGCAATACATGTGGGGGATAAGATTGGAGTGACGAAGAGCTAGACCATTAACATTGGTAGTGCACACATTGTGATTCATAGGAAAATGGCAGTGAATTATCATTTTGTTATCGAAAGTAACCTTTGCTGCTGTTGTAGATTTATGTGATAATTTTGAAGTCGAGAGAGATGAGGATTCTCTCTGTAGACATCGTTTAACTTCTTTATCTGCAGTTGATTGGTAAAATTCTTTTGCATAATTCCTTTACTCTCTTGCACAGTTTTTAAGAGGAAATACAATGTTACATTGTCCCTGTGGTACGATAATTATTCTCCTAGGAATCGTTACATCTGGTTACAAAATCGGTTGCCTCCACCATTGATTGCATTTTAAGAGTGTGTTTTATTGTGTACGACATTGTGAGTTTGGAAAAAATCTCATTTTTGGTCATCTGGTAATTGTGTGTAGATGTAGATGACTGTGCAAAGACGAAGGCCAGTTGGAGACCTTGCCTGTTTATTCAATGTCTGTCTTTTGCATGTATTCAATTTTAATGTACTTTCAAAATTATTTCACAAATTGCATTATGTACTGAGGAGGGGAGACTAAATAGATGAGATGCTTGGAACATGAGTGGATCGTGTTAATTAAACAAGTTGCTTCATTGTGCATATCTTTACTAGATTGGTTTGTGAGGATGTATTATATTTGTATAGGTACATTGGCACAAGGAATGATTTTGGCTCTTGTAGACAGTTATAATCATATTTAGTCTTGTTTTATCAAAACTTAATTTGGAAAGATTTTATTGGAACCTGTGGGGAATTCATGATAATTCTTGGTAAATTAATCAAGTGCCTACATATGTATGAGTAGGATCTAGTGTGTACATCCTGAGACGAAAGTTATGATAGATGATTCCTGTCTGTATTTGATCGTAAGGGTTTCAGTTAATGCTGACCACTATGTGTGCCTAGTCACTGTTGCAAAGACCCGAACCAGTTGGCAGTAGATAAGATGGGCTTGGGTGCCTCTCACTGACCTCTTCCTGTGATTCATTATGTTCAACTAGTTCACATGGAGCCAATGCATTATAATTATTGATAATGGTTGTTATATGAAGATTTTTATATAAGTTACTACACATAGATGTTACAGTAATGTAATGTAAGCTAAAATTTTGCTGTTGAATCATACATTTGGTAGCTTGCTTAAAGCATATTTCAGTGGATTTACTGGTAACAGTGCACAGCTTGTCTGGGGATGTGTGTACCTGTGAGCAGAGGTTTACTTTGTGACAAACTTGTAGTTGTGGCAAATTGTGAGTTTTAAAACTATCTGAATGTAAACTTAAAAGCTCAGATGCTTAATTACAAATATCTTGCAATGTTGAGAGCAGCTGGGGCAGTTGACCTCTTTTACAGTATATTTCGGGTGTTAAAATGTAGTGATAGTTCTGAATTCGGTGTGTTTGAGTAAACTGTTGAAATTCACCAATTAACTTGAATGGTACATACAATCTCTTTAAAAGACCAAAAAAAAACAAGATGTGCATTAGTATACCTATAATTTCTTTACAGAGGGTTTTAGAGCCCTGTTAGATTTGCTTGAATCTGTATGTAAGCTACTATTGTGCATATTATTTGCCTGAAGTCATCAGTGGTCCAAGAGGTAATATATTAATAGGTTTAAATGGACTTGTTTCTTTCATAACCCACAAAGCCCTAATAGAATTTTATATATATATATATTTGAGCTACATTTCCAGTGCTCTGTTTTAGTGGCCAAAATAGAGAAATTCAATTTTCTTCATTTTCTTTGTGGTTTGAATATATCTAACATAGAAGGTGGAATAATTTCAATTTGCTATCAGTTACCTTAATCAAAGCATTTCTTGAATTAACCCTTTTTAAATGGATTACTTGGAAAATGTCAAGTTTTAGACACAAAGATTTAAAATTTTGCTGATACTTTAAATTTTCTAGTAGTAAGCATTATTAATTGCTGGCTAACTTATGTGAAAGAAATTGATCTCCTTGGGTATCATATTTGCTTGTTTCAAATCTGAAATTCCTTTTTCCAGATATTCTGCTCCATTCACCTTGTCTTAGCACTGCTATCAAATTATTACTTAGGCATTGATTCTGAATTCATCATGCTCTAGATAATTTTGGGTACCAATATTGATTTATTTTACTTTTTTAAGTGTTCAAAAATGAGAATTTTAACTCTACATCTCTTGTGTACGGAAGAAGCCTTTTTCTTCCAAATGGTGCTTGGATGATAGAACTGCTTTCATGGAGGACAGAACTGCGAGTCCATACTTTCAAAAGATGCCAGTAGTTTGCAAATTTATTCATGTTATTAGATAAAAGCCTAAGTGAACCATGTTACCTCTCTACGTGAGAAGTACTCTTTAGATGATTGGAAACCATAACTTATGACTTCTAATGTCTTCAATAAACAGAGATATTTAAATAAGTATTAGGCAGCCTTAAAGGGAGCCCTCTTCTCTATTGATGAATCTTTGCTAATGAATTGTGAAAATAAATTAAAATAGCTGAAACATATTATTCCATACATTTCTGAAGTATAAAAGATCTTAGCTACATTGATAGTTCTATCTGAAAAATACCAGAAAGTACATAACATTCTGTTGCTGTTTCATTTTGGTGTTTTTGTGTTAAGCAAATGTTAAGTAACATTATAAGAATTAAGTAATGTTATTTGCCTGAATAGGATAACTAATGCTGTTTTGGATGATTTTTCAATTCTCATTGCTCTTATTCTTCCAGCTCAATAAATCTTAATTAAATACCCAACTTAGTTGGTTTATGAAGTAATACAAAGGGCTGTAAACTCAATCATCAGTGGCAACTTCCATTCCAGCTCCATATATATATAACTTAAATAGCTTATAATGATACCACCTTTATAATTTGATATTTTCGTAGATGGACTATTCACAATTTCTGAATGAAGTGTGATAGTGTTACTGCTTCAAAGTAACAAAGTCTTCAAACTTTTTTATTGCTACCATTTAGAAATCAAGGAGTATGCTAATGGATAAGGTTGCTGCTAAGTGCAGCAGAAGGGTGGTTTAGATGGAGGAAAATATTATCAACTTTGGCTGATATAGTTGACTTAAAACCATTAATTATCCTCTGCAGAGTAAATTGAGTGCTGAGGAAGATGTAAGGGCCCCACATTCCTACTCCAAACCACATTTAATTGAGACAATCTTAATTGGAATGATGTTAACTGCAGCCTCAACCTTTCTTTAGTAGTACATATCTATAGTAAGATACAAAAACTCAAACTTATTCCTTGAAAATGGGAAAGGGTCATTTGTTACATTAAATTCTTTCAGAATCTCTACCAGTCTTAATACCAGTGTAAAGTATCACCTGAGTCATAATACTGCAAAAGATTCCACATTTCAAAGCTTACATTAATCCACCTACAAGGTGAGTGACTCATCCTTCTACACCTTACAATTTTGTTTTCACGAAGAATTCTTAAGAAAAATTATAAAATCTTTGGTTTGATGAAAACTGGTCTCTGGCGAGATTTATGATGTATTATTAAAGAGTTCTCTATATGTTGTTCTTTAGGTTTGCCATTGATTTATGCAAAAATTGCATTTCAAATTAGTTCCATATTATTTAAAAAATTGGAGAAATTCTTAGTTGCAATGAACACCTACTTACCACCCTTATGAAATTATAGAAGTGGATGACAGTAATAATATCTTCCTATTTCACTGGTTTTCTTGAGGTCTATAAACAGCATCTGGATAGAATTTGTATGAATCAATGAAATCCTGTCTTTCCACTGACCAGGAGAAAACAACTGAGTCGAACTTATCCCAGTTTCATAGATTTGTCAGCAGTTGAGGTTCTTTATCTCATACTGCTCAGAGAAGTTTAAGGATGGACATAATGATAGAGGTTTTGTGATCATACAGTTTAGTTTCAGTGGGTTGGTATCTCTGATTTTTCTCAAAGCAATTTTATAATTACCAAGAGATGATAATCATTGACTGATCTCCTCAATGATTCATCTGGCTAATCATAGAATAATGAAAGCTAAATATCCTTATGTAGCAATGGTGATGAGGATGGAGCACTTGGTGCAGTAGGAGGTTAAGTGTAGTCTTGGAAATAATTGATTTGAGGTTGAGAGGAAGAAACTGTACATGTACTCAGATTGCAAGGGGGGGGTTGAAGGAAGATTTTAGAGCTAAGGCTAGTATTATCTCAGCTGTAAATAAAAATGACAATCAGCAATTTCTCTTCTGTGTTGTGCCCAAAGGAATTGAACATTGTGGTAGGGGGCAGCTGTACATACAATAAGTAAAATTAGTCGAGGATAACAATGTGGGCCAATTTTAAGTTTTCTCCTTTGCCAAATCAGTTCTTGCATAAAACAATAACAGGTTTTAGTGACTAAAGATAGGATGAGCTACTTCGATTGCCAAGCTTTAAAATACTAGAAGTACTGTAAATGTGCATGTGATTTTGAGTTTCCTTTAAAGTGAGGTTTTGGTTATTTTTAACCTATATGCCTTGAAACCTCTCATGTTGAGTTCTATTCTTTGAAAGAAAAGTCCTTCAGATATTATTAAGAATCCAAACAAAGATATAACCAATTCTCACTTTAAATGTAGAATATTACATAACTGTTAAATAGATATGGCTAACAATGTTGTGGTGACTAAATATTCAAACTATATGGATTGCTTGCACAGTTGATCAAGGAAGCATAAGATAATGATGAGATGATATTAGTGACCACTCAATGAAATTCCATGAAGACTGTGTGAAACTTACTGCTGTAAAAATTCATAATTTAATATGATTAATACCGAGCGGAATCTGCGAGTGGATGTTATTAGGTAAATTTACGAAACATGAAAGATTAAAATTGTTAGAAATGCTTAACTTACAATTGAAAGTATCTCAAATGGATAACTACTACCATCGGTTTTTCTACGATCAAGAGATTCCCAGCCAGGTGTTTTGATTATTTCTGATTCATTGATACACAACATGTTGTCTCTCTCGATTAAATGAGCTGCTCAACGTTGTACAGGTTGTACACACGATATATTAGGACTGACAGGACACCTAATTATTTGTACTGACTTACGAATTCTAACGTCGCGCCACTAATATGGTAGGGAGTTTGGCTAAAGTTATGAAGGTTATGAATCGAAATCCCTTTCTAAAGTTATGATCGTTTTCTCTGTGAAAACTTTCTCTTGAATATTTCCATGCATACCCTCGTACATCACCTTTACGTTACCATTGATTTGGTAGAGTAATTGTCGTCCGAGTAAAGCTTACATCGATTACTTTTATCAGCTGCTTTGTCTCTGGCTACCGTGGATAGAAGGGAAAGCAGGCTTACGTCGATAGAAAGGGATTACCTCTTAAGACAAAGTGAAGATGCTATTTTGAAGGAAAGATATAAGGTGGGCATTATATATACACCATTAAAGATGAATACACAAGCAACCGAAACAATTTGGAAACTATTATCCGTTTTTAACTGTTAAGTTGGATAATCGTTGCGTATTGTTTCTTGTTAACTATCATTCGTTTTATGTCGCTGATCCGTAGGTCGCTGTTAGGGTTATTAAGATCAACCTGGAATTTTGAATTATAATTTTCATCAGTGAAAGCAATGTCTTCTAACTCTGAAGTTGACATTTTTCGAGATACCCCAGTTAGATTGTTAGGTAGGAATGGAAAAGTTAACTTGCGGTTGTCCAAATTTTATTCATCTACTATCTGTTAATATTTTCACAAGGTTATGCCAATGAGGTGGGGGAAGCATTTAGACCCTTAATAAAGAAAATTTGGGTTCATGCTAGCTATGGAGTGGCGTCTTCCTATGTAGCAGCCGATACATTCCACAAAGCAGCTCTTGCTTACAAGGTATTCAAAATTATTTTAATTTAAATCGTATGAATAATTGATAGAAACAGGAATTTTATATTTTCATAAATACTGTCACATTTGCAGGAACCGTTCAAGAATGATAATGAGAGGCGAATACAAGTTATGAAAGTTTCTGTCGATACTCTATTATGGCAGGCGTTAGCTTCCGTTATTGTTCCTGGATTTACCATAAATAGAGTATGCGCTGGTACATTATTTGCCTTACGGAAGTCCACTAAGTTGCCTAAAAATACTCGAAAGTGGACCGCTACGATCGTCGGCTTACTTTGTATACCATTCATTGTGTCACCTATTGACAATGGTATTCATTTGCTCATGGACAAAACCGTTAGAAAATGGCTAAATATTGACAACAAGCAGAAACATAGTGGCACAGAATAGAAGTATTACATAGAAATCATGTCAAATATGTCGGAGTGTGTTAGTAATTCATATAACTCCTATTTGCGGCTGATCAGTACTGATCAATATATATTTACCAATACTCAATAATAATAATTTTTATTCACCATAAATCAGAGATATAGACTTCGTCAGTTCACATAATATATAAATTCATATAAACAGTAGCCACTGGCTATCGTTGCTTATTGTTGTACTCCATGAGTTACTTGATTCGTTGAATTTACTGTTACTGTTGAAGTGTTTTATCTTTGATGCGTGTACGCACTGACTTGAGATATTTTTATAAAACGTTATAATGACTTTGCACACACAAGAAATTCTTGTCTTCCTAATGCAGTATTTTGAGAGTTATATACATATATTTATACATACCTATTTGCAGAATATGGAAACAGATTTTCGAGTGATTGCTTTCCAAATTTTGTAGAATCTTATTTATGTTGCCGCCAATATCTCCAATATTTGTTGTATCATGTCATCTACAAGTCCTCTATTAAAATTAAGAAAGCCTTACCTTCTTCATTGCTGGCCAGAGCCAGATACACCTTTTTAAAGGGCATAATAGATTACTGAGTTTGTAATGTTTTCAACTCATTTAATTACTGTACAAGGAAATTGTGGTAGGTTAAAATAGTCCGAACTTTAGCTAACTTTGGTTATCTCAAATTTTAAATGAGCAACTTACTGAAGTCGGCCATTAAGAAACCTCATAATTCCTTAGGATTTAAGGATTAATTCTGGTGGAGCATATTTTATAGTCATGGAAAGTATTACCAAAAGCACAACTGTAGAAGAATCTGTGTGGCCAGGTTTTGAATATCATGTTAATTAAAGAGAATGCTTGGACATAAATTATTTCCCTTAAAATAGAGATTATATTTTCTAGTCTCGTTTTTCTAAATTCTAGTAGAAGAGTTAAATTTATTGTAAGTTATTCAATTTAAAATTGAATTGTGGATGGAAATAGGTCAATACAAAGTGATTGTTGGATAACAAAAGAAATATTACTTAAGAATATGTATACATTTTAGTTACTGATAACTAAGAAGATGTCTCTCCTGTGGCTTAATACTGTTATTTTTATTCTTAAAACATACTTGATAATATTCTTTCTTTACATCCTGCATATTAATTTCATTAAATGAGTAATTTCTGCCACAGTGTTGTTACAGTTGCATAAAAAATAATTTGCAGTTATGTGACATTTTATAGCTCTATTTTAAAAATCGATGTGGCTTATATACATAAACAGCTAAGAGCCTCTGCAAATGTGAATGACTTGCTAAGAAACTAATAATCCCTTTAAAATAATGAAAATATTAAAAAAAAAAGTTTTGATCCAGTGACTGTTACCAAACATGCTTTCATAAAAGTCCTAACTTCTACTGTTTTATGTGAATGAACAAAATTTTGATACTGTTATGTACTATACTGATATTTTTGATCTGTTACACCAATGAAATTTGGTATTAAGTTCCCATTGTGCCTTTTAAGAACCTGGTATGAAACATCTCATCCATCTTAATAGAAATTGAGTGCAATGATGTACATGATTGGCTGATATTATTCCAGAAATAAGGTTGTGATAAAAAATCTGAAGCGTACCAGAATGTGTGAGTGGCAACATTACAACTATGTGCAATTATTAAGTAGATGTAATTTATTCATCATTGATGAAATATGTTGAAATTTCATTTTTCATTTAATTTTTCTTTAGTTGGACAAAGGCAGGTTTATGGCAGTTTATGTAGTTCTATGTATTAAGCAATTTTGTTTGCTAGGAAGTTGTGTTTCTTTCAATGTATTCTTCATTGGTAGTAATAAACTTTTTTATACATTCTCTGTTCCATGCAAAGATCTTCCTTTTGTTTTTATGCTCTGATTGTTCATTAATATAATTAAAAAATGAAAACTGGATTTTTTCGAATAACTTAAGATATGAGGTCTGTAGTCTGTTTATTTCAATCAATACTAACAATCTGTTGATTCAAAACACTTCCTCAGTTGACATTGGAATTTACTTTCTGAAAGTAAAACATCAATTTGGAAAATATTTAATCCACAATTTATTCTACAACATTGAAAATGCCAAAGCATGCCATCCTTTGTTACCTAAGACCAAGGAACAATTAAAGAGAATTTATCTTGTATTTTATTTTGCTATTCCAAAGTATTTGATGATAATTAGAAAGTTCTCTTTGGCCTTTATACTTTGATCTCAAAATGGTCCCCTCCTTCTTCTGCCAATATTTTTTAGTTTGATAATGATTCTTATTTATCAAGGAAATTCCCTTCTAAATTTATTCAGATATTAATTCTTATGTAAATGATGGAACTTACTATGGATCACATTATATGAACATTTGTTTACTTGAGAGTAAAATTTTAAAATACCTATGGAGGATGGAATAAGCTTGAGTTTGATGCACAAAAGAATAACTCAATATTCAGTAGAATTTTTGCCTGACAATAATTTTTATACCATATCTTTAAAAAAAGAACATTTCCAATTATTTTAAACTAAATTAAAGGAACTGAAGAAAGAAACAAACTCATAATTCAATCTCATTTCCATTTATTAGTTTTGTTCTTTTTGTTATGGTTTGCAAGTAAGTATTAAGATGAATATAACCATTATGTAATATGATTATTTCAATATATTATCTGTTATGATATATAGAAGATATTTTTTGGCCTCATTTGCTCCTTAGTAACTTTGATTTAAAACTGAAAACACCTGTCTAGCATATAAGGTGAACTGATATTTTTTCATCAAAATTTTGATTTAAGGTCAACTTAAACATGAGTATACATAGTTGGCATTCTGTGTAATAAACTTTGCATTACTCTCCAAAACTTTTCATTATGAATGAATGTGTGTGTAGACAGGTTTAATTCAAATTTATTTTTCCAAGTATGTGTTAAGGTTGAGCTGCTGAGTTGTGATCTGTGCTCCACCCACGAGGTGTTTCAGGGGTTAGGGAGCTGTAGCCAAAAGTAAGTTCCGATTTTCCCAGACTTGCATAGGTCGACATTTTTGTTATTCTTCTTTGGCAAGTCTGAGCGCTTCAGTTGCTGGTTAATGGTATTTTTCAGAGGTATTTTAAAGACCCAGCCTTAGGCGCCCCTTTCCCACCCTTATCTGCTCTCCTCCAGGGCTCGAGCTGATTAGAGACCTGGGGTTATCAATAGAAAAAGAACTGCGAGAGAACCCCCCGCGTGCAGTACGTTTTGAAAAGTTATAAACAATTGCAATAGACAACAATTTGATATCTCTGTCGCATCCTTCGTTCAAAGACAAGTACAGGCGTCTTTTGATCGACGCTCCACGATGAAATTTAGGTTTTTCATCTTTTCCGTAGAAATTACCCGGTGAAACATGGCAATGCTGCATAGTTAGGAGATCCATTGGCGAGGATTTCAAGTATTTGAAAGTGGCAAAACCAAACTAACCCAACAACCTTTGCTCTTCTTATTTCTGCCACATTTTCTGCTACATGTATTTCAGTCGCTCATCTTCAGTCGTTGCTGAGCAAAGGTTCTCTTCGTAAGGAGAAATGAATGTGATTAATAACTCAAGCGTACAACGACAGATAAGATTATACGATTGAATATTGATATTGTTTGCGTATTGCATGTCTATTTAAACACCCTGTGAGCCGTCTTTCGGCGTGTGGCAGGCACTATGACTCTACCTTCCTATTCGATTGCTTTCACGCCTAGTCTATGAATAGAAATTCAAACAGGTTTATTGTTTCGCTTGAGTGTCGAAATATCTCATAATATTTAGGAAGGGTTGAATGCAGTATTGAAAGTAGAAAGATGAATTATTTCAAGTCTGTTATCAGTATTTATATGCAAGGTAATTTTTTCAAACGCCGAGCAAATAGATTCTAATAGCAGCCCTGAAAAGAGCTTTTTCATAGTGCAGCCCGCGACCTCTTAAGTTCTGCATCCTCTTCAGCATAATCTTCTCTTCTCTGCCTTACTGCTGGTCTGTGTAGAAGCAATTCATAGCTCTCTCGAAGTCGTTGAAGAGTTCTTCTGGAGTACAATGTCGACTCCTCCATACGTATTCTATTACATACGGAGATACATTACTCGTATGTTTCAAAAGATCCCACTGCTATCCTCCCGATTCTTCTTCTCATATCTCTTTTAATGACAGACCACAGAATTTCTACATTTTGAGTGTGCGTTTCTTTCTCTCCTGGCTTAACAAAATTAAGGGAATGGTTAATAGTGTCGTGTATGTAACCTAAATTCGTTAATCCGGAATATCCCCTCCACATGTCTGTTTTAATACATGTTCCTTTTTTGACGAAACGCTCGATTGCTTCCCGGAGCGTAGAAGCATCTCGCTGATCGACCACGCAAAGGTAAGTCTCCCTCGTGTCGCGATCTATGCCCCCCTGGGGATCGTAGTTTTGCAAAAACCGGTACAATGTTCTTATCTCGGCAACGTAGAAGGAAGGCCAATGAAGCAAGTAATTTGGCCTTCTTTATCCGCAGGCGTTCAAATGTCCGTATGCTGCGGAATAATTCCTCCCCGTAGAGGTATTTGAAATAAGACTTGTTGCTTTCCCGGTGAATGATGAAAAGGAATTCTTCTCGGGTTATCATCCGGGTGAGTTCGTGGTTGNAGTTTTGCAAAAACCGGTACAATGTTCTTATCTCGGCAACGTAGAAGGAAGGCCAATGAAGCAAGTAATTTGGCCTTCTTTATCCGCTGGCGTTCAAATGTCCGTATGCTGCGGAATAATTCCTCCCCGTAGAGGTATTTGAAATAAGATTTGCTGCTTTCCCGGTGAATAATGAAAAGGAATTCTTCACGGGTTATCATCTGGGTAAGTTCGTGGTTATTCACCGACGTTTCGGCATCGACCACTGATGCCATTTTCAAGGAATGCCGAGTATTTTGAGGTCTTTTCATCTTTTCCGTAGAAATTACCCGGTGAAACATGGCAATGCTGCATAGTTAGGAGATCCATTGGCGAGGATTACAAGTATTTGAAAGTGGCAAAACCAAACTAACCCAATAACCTTTGCTCTTCTTATTTCTGCCACATTTTCTGCTACAAATCCCAAAAATATCATTTGTTAAAGAATCAAGGTTGCCGTTTCGATGGCGAATCCGATGAAAAACCAGGTAAAATCTCAGTTTTTCTAGAAGAAATGCTTTATTTCTATGAAATGAAACTGAAAAATCCTACAATGTTGGTACTACAAACCCTACAAGTCCCTACAAAACCGGTACAATGTTGTTATCTCGGCAAATTCAAACAGGTTTATTGTTTCGCATGAGTGTCAAAATAGCTCGTTTTACATTGCATTAGCTCGCACCGGTTTCTACTCGTATGTTATTTCACCGCGCATCAACTGTAATAACCTGTTGATTCTATAAATAAATGACAATTTCTGGGATTTATAAAGCATAATGATGGATTTTTCAGATCCATAAATAGAAATCGAGCATTTCTTCTGGAAAAATTGACGGCCGTATTCAGGAAAGAGGCACAAAATCCGACTTAGGTTAACTCTTACTTAAGGGTCCGACAGCTAGTCCGTATTCACGAACTCGTATTAAGGCGTTTTAACCTAGAACGGGTTTTGGAGTTTTTAGATATGACAACATTGGAAAAACNTGAAATCAATATGTAGAGGCTGTACTTGGTGGAACGCCATGATAACACTAAGGAAAAGAAAAACTTTGTATGTTCCACAACTTTGTTTTAATTTCTAATGATAGATGATGATGCCTGATGATGACCAGCCTTGGTCGAAATTAAAACAAAGTTGTGGAACATACAAAGTTTTTCTTTTCCTTAGTGTCAGTTATTGAGCTTACCTTCTATTGCATTCCAGGCTACATCATTGCATGAGAAATTGAGATTTATGTTTTTCCCCACTCTTAAATTGAAACATTCCACAAACTCCTTTTCTTCGATGGAGAAAATTTTAAAAACTGTAAGAAACAGATATCATATGAAACATTACAAATGAGTAAATTCAGAAACTCTAATGAAAAATTAAATAAATTCTTAAGACAAATCAAATTAGTCTAAGTGTTAAAATATACTTTTGCATACGGGGGATAATTCTTATAGATCATTTACAACTGTTTCAATTAATTAAAATATCACTATAAAACGCTTAAATTACATGTATACTACTTTTCGAGTTATTTCAAAAGATATAATTAGAACTGAGAGAAAAGATGCATGTAACATTAATATATTTTGTCATAATTTTTAGCGGAAAAAATAATCTAGACTTACAGCATGACATTTAGTAATATAGGTAAAGCATATAAAATACTGATGTAATGATATTTCTTCCAAATTAGAAATTCTAGATGTTAAACCACGAAAACCACTAATCCCACCAGTGTTACACATTAGTTTTAATTAGGAATGCTGCACCGTGAAACAACCTCAAATTAACTTAACTCATGCAGACAACTAACCATTTCTGCCTGCTATTACCACTTGCGAGTTATCCTTGTTCAGAGCAAGAGCATTGGCAGGAGCCTCTTGGGTGATAAACAAAGTGCGGGACGACATGATTGGTTTAAGTTATAAATTTCCTCCTTTTAAACACAAACTGTAAAAAATATCAACCAGAAATACTCAAACAGCTTTAAAAACTGTCAATTTTATATCTTTAAACATACTGAAATTAAAAAAGATCTTCCAAATGTAAAAAGGATATGAATAAACGGCGTTAAGCAACTACCAAATACCTTGTCATGTCAGAGTTCGTAGTTTTTGCTACAGAACACTAATAAGGTTTTAGCTCCTTTCGTTGACATGTAAAGTAATCATTAACTTCTTCTCGAGAAAAATACGAGTACTAATAAGCTATAAGGTCAGGATTCGTTGCTAAGTTAAACATGCTGCCTGTTAAGTGATTAATCATACGCGCAGCACTCTTCACGCCGTTCTGAACCACCACAACCACTATTACCAACTAAATAAATCCTAAAGAGCGGTTGTGGTAAACTTGCACGACTTTCACAAATGTTACGTTGATCCCTGCAATACGTAGTACTCAGCCGTTTATGTGTGAACATCACTTCCTTGAATCAAATCCTAAACAGATTGTTAGTAAAACGAGTTTTTTCGCAGACAATTTACTTTCACGGTAAAGAGGGAAGGATCATCTGTAATTGCTTATAGTCAGAATTCGTTTCTCACAATTCCTGTAAGTATTTCATTCTGCTTCATAAGAAATTTGAATATTGCAATTATGTGAATATGTAGTAGAAATTAATTCTTCTTTGTAACTTTTGTTACCAGGGTGGTCGACACCACCCTGGTGCAGGCTCCATACACCATAGGCGGTGCCGACAGCTAACTACAAGACCATTCCCGGCGTTTTGGCGGTAATCGGAATTCGAAAATATTCAGCTTTTAGTCGTCTACGTAATCTCTCTGTTCAAACATTGGGCATCACTGCAAAGCATTTCTCTTTTGAAGTGCTACTATGCTTTTTTTATTCAATTTTGTGATTGAGATTATAAAAACAACATNCTAGAGGACTCTGATAGGGATATAAAGGAGAAAAATATTCTCAGTCTTATCCGTTTCGAAGGGCAGAGGACTCCATTATTCTATGTAATTGCGTGATTCTGTTAAGAGCTGAATTGAGATTATGACGATTTATACAATTTCAAAAGCTGCCGATTATTCATTTTTCTTGGGCGACAACTTGAACTTCTGTAAGTCTTAACGGGGAGTAAGAAGATGCACAAGTATTTTTGGGAATTAATTATTTAAGAGGCACGAAGAACTTTTTCCCATTATCTTGTTAACTATAACCTAAAATAATATGGATTTTTAAATATTCTCATAAAATTATCAGCACTGTTTTGCAAAGGCATGGCGTAGGTCCTGTAATGCATTCCTTAGCTTGCTTGCGTCTGCTAAAAGCGGAAATGTGGTCTGTGCAGTGCAATAACCACTATGCTGGTTTACGCTATGCGTCGCTAGTATAGCTATTGGAAACTTTCATTTCTCACTGTAAAATTTTGGAGTGGATGTAAGTCAGAGATCTCTGAGAACTCAGCCTGTGTAGTATCGGATTCGTACCATCCAGGACTACTCACTATTGTTCGATTTGCAGGTAAGAATATGGAAATAGATTTTGTCTAAATTTATTATGTTTCTCAGAGGTATTAAAAAGTAAGAATGGGACTGCTGGACCCCAATTGGAACTAGTCACCATTGGGAGGAGTATTGGTGAATGGTTCCGGTTAGCCAGGCTGAGGAAAGGAATGGCAAAATCAGGAGTTGCAGCTGATGGGGCAAAGGATTAATCCTATCTTCTAAACATGCTTTTTTCTATTATTTTGTTACCACCGTTGACATAATGTATTTTCTTTTTGATATTATTTGTTGTAACTTTTGACTTACAATTCGTTTATTACCTATGTCTTTCATTCATTCGATGGAATAAATTTATCTTCATATATATTTACTTCTACTCATTTCTTCGTCCGATTCTATACATGAATTTGATATTTAAAGTCTTGCAATGTATTTTGAACTAAAGCCTAGGCGATTTGTATGGGATACGTATATATAGAGTTGGTAGTTCAGATTTTGGCCACCAGTAGGCGCTTATTGCTAGCTATGTCAGTTCTCTTAGCTTCCACTACATATCGCTACTTTTGCCTTTCAGGATATGATATCTGTTAAAAACAGGCCGTCTATCCACATTATATCTCGAACTTATACCTAATATATCCCCACCGTATACAGATATCCTTTCCCTTAAGGTAAATGATATCTCTTGGATATCTGTGTAATATTGGGATATTTTGGGGCAATTTTAGACAGTGCTGGCTGGGCTCTTTTCATAATGTCCACATTTCACACCTATACAGCAAAACACTCCATATCAAGGATTTTACCAATCTTTTCCCGATTTCTTTATCGAGACCCTTAGTCATCAATTCCCTTCGCTTTATAAAAGCTTCCTTGGCCAATGCTACTCTTTTTCAAACCTCATCTCCACACCACCCATCCCAAGTACGAGAATTTGTCCACCTGCTCTAGATTTTCCTCATCGACCCTGATTGTTAACTTAGCCTTCTTACCCTTAGTGAATCTCATTACTTTAGTTTTACTTACGTTTATTTTCATTCCATATTCCCTTGCCTTATCGTTTAGTGTATTTACTAGTATTTGTAAACTCCTTTCGGAATCGCACACAATAGCTTTATCGTCTGCATATCTTACTGACTTTACTACTTTCCCTCCAACTATCACTCCCTTGCTTATTTCTTCCCAAGCTTCATTCACCATTTCCTCTGCATATATATTAAAAAGCGATGGTGATAATGGGCATCCTTGTCTTACCCCTCTCCCTAACTCTGCCCATTCCGACTCTCCTTCAGTTATTCTAACTCGCGCTGTTTGATTTAAGTACAAATTTTGCACCAAACGCCTATCTTTCCAGTCCAACCCAATTTTCTTTAAAATTCCCATTAATTTTGGCCATTGAACTCTATCGAAAGCCTTTTCAAAATCGACAAAACATGCACATATATCCTTTTTAAATTCCAGGCTTCGTTCTACTAGCACCCTCATTACCCCGATTGCATCCCTCGTTCCTTTCCCTTTCTGAAATCCGAACTGGTCTTCTCCTATTTGTTCCTTAATTTTTCCTTCAATTCTTCTATTCAATACTCTTAGAATAACCTTTGCCGCGTGAGATATTAAACTGATTGTACGATAATCCCTACACTCAGAAGCATTATTCTTTTTCTGCAAAGGAATCAGGATTGTCTTAGTAAAATCCTCTGGCCATTCCCCTTCATCATAAATTTTTCTACATAAATTATAGAATTTCCTCTTACCCTTTCCCCTCAGGTTTTTAAGTAGCTCAACTGGTATCTCGTCAATGCCCGTTGCTTTGTTTCCTTTCATATCACGCAAGGCCCTATCAATTTCACTATCTAATATCCCAGGTCCAACATCATCATCCTCCACTTCTTGTTCACTTTCTAACATTATGTTTGTTGGCTTCATGTCCTTCCCATATAGTTCCTCGACATATTCTTTCCACCTTTCCCTTATGCTGGCTGGATCTCGTATAACTTTACCATTATTATCTTTTATTGTGGTTGTTCTGTTTCGTGTTTTATTTCCCGTTAACTGTTTCACCTTTCTATACATTAGGTCGACCCTCCCACTTTCGTCCAGCTTTTCTATTTCGTTACATTGACCCTTCCACCACTGTTCCCTTGCCCTATTTGTTTCCCTTCTCAGTTCGTTATTGAGAGCCCTATACATTCTACGTCCTCGTTCTGTATGAACCCTTTTCCATTTCCTTCTTTCCTCTATTTTATTTATCATTTCTACCGTACCCACGGTTTCCTAATTTTGTTTTGTTTGACCCTCCCAATAGTTACTTGCACACTATCCTTGATACTGTTTTTAATCTTTTGCCATTCTCCGTCTATAGCAAGTTCCCTTCCTTTATCCTCTAAGGCAGGCATGCGCAACCTTTCCACAATTGACGGCCGCATTACAGACTTTTTACTTTACTTTAATAACGGCCACCAGTAAGTCCAAGTAAAATTAATAATGGTTTATGATTTATGTAAAAATTTACAGATTACGCATTAAAACAGAGTATGATATTTCTGACAGTATCGAATTTACTGGTCTACATATGTAAAAAAATGTCTACGTAACGTCATATAGGACAAAAAACGTTTTACAGCAATTGTTTCAAGAAGTTTGGAAAACATCGCCATTAATGGCTTCCTTGCTCTTGCATGTTTGCAGACAAACTTGCAAAGTCAGGGGACTTGCTGGAGACCATTAGCCGTATTCCCAACTCTAGATTGCTGTCTACCAATCGGGTTTGGTACTTGTTTTTCAGATATTTCATTCTGGAAAACGCTGCTTCGCACAAATAAGTGCTTCCGAAAAGAACGAGAATGTTACAGGTATGCGCAACCTTTCCGCTATTGACGGCCACATTTCAGACTTTTTACTTTAATAACGGCCACCAGTAAGTCGAAGTAAACTTAATAATGTTTTATGATTTATGTAAAAATTTATAGATTATGCATTAAAACAGAGTATGATATTTCTGACAGTATCCAATTTACTGGTCTACATATGTAAAAAAATGTCTACGTAACGTCATATAGGACAAAAAACGTTTTACAGCAATTGTTTCAAGAAGTTTGGAAAACATCGCCATTAATGGCTTCCTTGCTCTTGCATGTTTGCAGACAGACTTGCAAAGTCAGGGGACTCGCTGGAGACCATTAGCCGTATTCCAGACTCTAGATTTCTGTCTACCAATCGGGTTTGGTACTTGTTTTTCAGATATTTCATTCTGGAAAACGTTGCTTCGCAGAAATAAGTGCTTCCGAAAAGAACGAGAATGTTTCTGGCCAGTTCTCGTAGCTGTGGGTATTCTACTGCTGATTTCCACGTATCCGGCAGGTCGCTTTCTTCCGTAAACTTTTTCACAAGCTGCTCATTGTTCTTCAACTCCACTAGTTCCATTTGTAGATGCAACTGCGCACTCTCTGTCTCCACCAGATGAGGAGAAGCAACGAGTCTTATTGTTGCTGAAATCTTTTCGAAATCTTGAAAACGGTTAGCGAATTCCTGCAACAGCCCATCTAAAATGCCCGAAAAACGGACGGTAGGAATTTGGTCAGGCTTTACTTCTTTGCTGTCAATCAGACCCATCAGTTGTGGAAAGTGGTAGAAATTACCCTGCTGCAGATGACTTTTCAGGAGACGACACTTGTCACAGAAGTCTTTTATTTTTCTGTGCATGAGGCAAACTGTTGTTGCTTTGCCTTGCAGGTTTTGATTGAGATAGTTAACATGCGTCAGCAAGTCCACCAGAAATGCCAGAGATGTTAGAAAGTCATTGTTTAGCAAGGGGCAGTCCTTGTTTTTCATCGAATAAAATTCCACTATTTCCTTGTGCAACAGCAGAACACGGTGAGAAGTTTCTCCCTGAGACAACTAACGAACATCGGTGTGATAAAGAATAACCTCGTCAAACGATTCACTCGTGTGTAGAAGTTCTAGAAATTGCCGGTGGTTAAGAGCATTTGCTCGAATAAACGAGATAACACGATTCACGTCCTTCAGAATGTTATCTAAAACAGCTGATTTCGAACAGCTTCCTGATGGATGATGCAGTGAAGGTTGGTGAGTTGTTTATTACCATGCTCCTTGGAAAAGTAATATGACATTCTTGCCACAAGGCCTTGTTGCTTACCGGTCATGGCAGGTGCGCCATCTGTGCAGATTCCACGGAGATTTTTCAGATCAACGCCGGATTGGGTGCAGGCCTTCTTAACGGCAAGAAATATGTCTTCTCCACGAGTATGAGCAGTAAGTGTCTCCATGGAGAGAAGATCCTCACATTCGTCGACAGCCAGTGCAAACAAACTTTCCTCCTTGTTCACCTTGGCCAGCATAGAAAGCTTTAACTGCTGGGCAATATCAAATTGTCAGCGTTGCACAGTATCACGCGAGAGAGGAATCGAGGAGTAGTCAGCTTCTTTACCAGGATGAATGCACTTAACAACGTCCATGATGCACCCTTTAACGAGTTCCCCATCTGAATAAGGCTTCCCTGCAACACCAAGACGATATGCCACTCTGTAGGATGCTTCACTTCGATTATTTGTAGACTTAACGAAAGTAGACATGACCGATGTTTGCTGTAGGAAATGCCTCTTCAAATTCTCTACACAGATTTTCCTAGACTCACCTTGCAAATTTGCAGATGTGTGTGACGCGTGATGGCGAAAATGCTGCTTTGCATTATCTCTTTTCATAGTCTTCACAACTTCACCGCAGATTAAACACATCATAGAATGTGTTGCTGAATCCATCATGAAGAACTCCAGCTCCCATTTGGAATTGAAGCTCCTCTTCTCTTCTGCCAATGTTCTTTTCCTTTTCAGAGACATTATTGGGCAAAATTAGAATAGATTTAAAAAGAAATTAATGATTAAAACTTTGACTATCGACTTATATGTAGAACACGTACTGTATGATGACCGTTTGCTAATGGCGATAGGCAGTGTATGGACTCAGCCACAAGGCCGTACAGGCGTACACACCCATTTCCTTCTCAGTTCCATATTGGCTAGCCGCTAGTCATGTGACTTCAAATATACTCCTGGGTGTCAGCCCATTTCAACGAAACTTAATATTCGTGTAAGCATATTCTCTTGAGCATACAAAAAAAAAAAATTTACCCCTGCGGGTAGGGGGATGGAGAATACTCCCGCGGCATCCCGGCCTGTCGTAAGAGGCGACTAATCGGGTGGGGAGAAAACCCCGAAAACAAACCCCAAGAGCAGCAAGGGCTGAGCCCGGACAGTGATGTGGATCAGCTGTCTGTGTGTGGTCATGCCAGCTGACCAAGGATCCACCCACGTGTTTGCCGTGCGTGGAGACCCGTAAGGAGGAGATGGGTGTCCTGGAGGTTGAGTGTCAATCACTGGCACAACACACCTCTTTGGCCCCAGATTCGCTGTAAACGGGAGGCCACGGAATAGCACACCCTGGTCAATCGGCTCCTGACGGCTGGGGAGTCTGGGGACGGATAATCCTTCCGAGCGTACGTCAGATCTGTGCGAGCTCTCGGGATGCCTGCGTGCATTCTAGGGGGGGCTGATGGGGGGTGAAGTTTGGAGGAACTTCCATCTTTCTGTAGGTCCTGCCCTGTCTGCATAGTGGCATCCTGGGAACTATGTCTCTCGGGTAGCCCTGGCGACCGCATCGGTTTGCGATGTGGCGTCCCAGTTTGTGTGGCTCCGTGGTGGGTGGGGAGCTC
>KZ309798.1:268606-284662 GCA_000376725.2 Ladona fulva
TTAGTTCGATGCTAGGGCAGTTTTTCTGTCTGATGTTCATTAAGTCATTTAGGGTATTTTCCACTAAGATAGAAACTTGCATTTCACGGTGTTGTTAGAATTGATGATTGTTTATTGTATGCCGTAAAGCATTTTGCCTTAAAGGCTCAGGTTCGATCCCAGGATCATTCGAATGACCGAATTTTCAAAAATTCGTTACGGGACTTCCCGGCCAGGTAGATGGTTGAAATTCGCTACATCTATAAAAGATATGGACTTCTATCATATTCCGTAAGAATATTTGTCCTAATAGACCCAGGTTCGATGCTAGGACAATCCTTAAGGACGTGTTTTAAATAATTCGGTTATGGTAACGTAGTTTGTGGATGGCACTCGGTGTATGGAAGGCAGAGTGTTGCAGGTGGTGTGTAATGCCTTAGTTAATCTATCTTACATTATGCTTGCAGTATGCAAGTAACTTTTACTTGTATCTTTATATAGACACTTCTCTGGACGCTTTCAGCCAGCACCGCCTCCGCAGACACAGAAGAAGCGGAACTCCTGGCCTTCCTCAGAGAAGAAATTGGAGCGGACATCCCAGGCCCTCCAGTTAGCACCTTTAGTTTCACAGAAATCAGGGCAAGGATCGACGATCCGGTACTGCGCTCACTTGGATCCGGAGAGCCCAGCACCGGGGAGGAAGAGGAAAATAGCAACAACGACCAGGGACAAACAGACCAGGAGGAAGACGAGGAGGCGCTACTAACCAGCATGGCTCCAGTCCTTGGTCCAGGTCGCAAGGAAGTAACCGCAGTAGATCCAATTAATGTGAGTACTATTTCTCCTTTTGACTTTCAATCTCAGTGGCATAATGAGTTGGTAAATAGTGGTGCAGTGATTCCCCCTCCGCGGGGAGCTCCTAGGAAGAACTAGTGCGTCCGAAACAATGGACGAAACCATCAAAAGTTTAGTCGACAATAATATCTTAGTTGAAGGTGAAATTTATCACGCGTTCCGTTGTTTCTTAGTGGCGAAGGAAAACGGAAAAGGGCGCTTTATCATGTATATATCCTCTTGGACTGAATTGTACGAAATACCTAAAACTGATTTATATTCCGCGGCTTACGCTGTTAAAATAATTCCCAGTGATGCATGGCTTATAAAATTAGATCTGAAACACGGGTTTTACCAGTTGCCATTATCAAACAGTGTTCAAAAGTGCTACGGAATATTCTACAAAGGAAAGACGTACCAAATGACGAGGCTACCAATGGGGCATTCCTTGGCCCCATACGTTATGCAGCGGTACAGCAAAAAAGTGGCTAAAGTGTTAAATGAAAAGTTTCAAGTGTCAACAATTGTCTACCTAGATGATTGGTTAATCTATTCCAATAAATTGAGCAGTGAATTAGTGAAAGAAATATGTTCGTTTCTTACCGAAGTGTTGGGCATTACTTTAAATGAAGGAAAGTGTATTTTGACCCCAGTGAAAAAATTAGTTTACCTTGGTGTTCTTATTGATCTGGAAAAGAATGTAGTGTCCCTTAAGGAAGAAACAATTAATCGAGTGCAAAGTCATGTGAAAATGTTATGTTCAACGAGATTATGCTTAAGAGATAAGCAGAGAATTGCCGGTTATTTAGCTTGGATTTGCTATGTGTTAAACATGCCTAGGTTTTTAATATCTGATGTTTTTCGCAATGACTACGCTTGGTTGAAATATTTAATATTTGATAAAGAATTTGTTTCCAGAGAAGTGCTATGTGGTTTTCCAAATGCAGTAAGTGTATAGTGACGCTACACTATTAACCGTGGCGTTTGTAATACCAGATTTAAACATTGTTAAAGCATATAGCTTTAAAAATATGTATTCGATATTACTCATGGAAACCTTGGCCGCATTGTTGGCACTTAATTTTGTAAAAACGGTACTTTTTGTAACAAAAACGGTACTTTTCCCGTTTAAATGCATTGAGCGCATTTTCAAAAATCGATTTAGAGTATTTAGCATTAAGATACAACGTTGAAATTTACGGAGTGGTTAGAACGTATTTTTACCTTTTTTATTGACGCATGAGCATTATTACTAATGGCCACAGGTTCGATGCTAGGTAAATTCTTTCTGCTAAAATTTCAGAAAATCATTTAGGGTATTTCCCGGTAAGATAGAACTTTGAAATTTACGCCACCGATAGAGAAGATAATTATCTAAGGTATGCCTAAAGGTTTATGTCCTGTGAGTCCTTAGTTCGATGCTAGGGCAATTCGTATATCATAATTTCAAGAATTCATTTAGGGTATTTTGCGTTAAGATAGAAAAGCGTAATTCATGTTAGAATAGTTGACAGTCTATAGAATACCGTAAAGATTTTTTCCCTGTGGGCCCTGTTCTATGCTAGGACAGTTCATATGACCGAATTTTCAAAAATTCGTTTGGGTATTTCCCGGTCAGGGAGAAGTTTGAAATTCCCAACATCGATAGAAGATATAGATTTCTATTGTGTGCCATAAATATCATTGTGCTAATGGACCCAGGTTCGATGCTAGGACAATTCTTATGGACATATTTTGAAAAATTCGTTTAGGGTTTTATAATTGGTGGATGGCAGTCCGTTTATAGCTGGTGGAGTGTTTCAGGTGATGCATAATGCTTTAGTTTATCTCTCTTACACTAAGCTTGTAGTGTGCAAGCAACTTTTACTCGTATGAGATATGGAGAGGGAGATTTTGGCATTCCTTCTTCAGAGAGTCTCTTCTAGCGCAAGTTGTTTCTTCCCATACTAGCGGTTAGACCTCGTTATTCTTTAACGTGCTGCTATCTCGTTTCGGAGCGATGCTTTGTTTCCTCATTAGAGAATAGGGATATTGGCGTGAATGGAAATCCATTTCTATGATAACTAAGTAACTGATTTGAAGAAAATCTGAATATTCATTACTCGAAATAGCGTACTCAAATAAATAACGTAAATTCATTATTTCTTTTCCTCTTCTACTCACGGTCATCGGTATGAATCTTCGGTAATTAAAATAATTTAAGAGATCTTTTCTTTTCCTTCTTTTATTCGGAAAATAATCTCATTTTCATGTGCATTAAAAGGGTCTGTTGTCCTTATTAGTAAGTATTATACTTTCACCCATTCTCCAAGCAATCGTCAATTCAATTAGAATTCTTCAAGCAAGTAAATTTATTGTAAGTACGATAAATCAATCCGAAGCTGTCTATCACTGAAACATTTCCGTTCTGGAAGACTTAGGGAAAGCAATAAAGCCTATCCTAAAATGTCATTATTTAATCCATTATAAAAAAATTGTTCTCAAAATACGAAATTTACTTCGTTTCTTAATTCCAAGGCAAATGTTTATAAAGAGACTGATACGACTTCCAACCTACATCTATGGTTCTGTACAATGAGGTACAAATATTCTCACAAATGGAAGCATTACAATTCCATAGAAATAATGTGGTGTTGTTTTCTTAGATATTTATTAGTAATGTGAAAGCAAATATATAGTTTATCTTTCTTCTTCTTTGGTTTTCAATCCCTCAGGATTGGTTGGCGACAGTCTTCCACCTTTCTCTGTCCTCCGCCATCCTCTTCAATTCCAAATAGCTTTCACACTTCATGTCCTCCATTATCTGTTTCATGTACTCTAATCTTGGCCTTCCTCTATAATTCTTCCCTTCCACCATTCCTTCAATGATGGTCTTCACCAATCCCTCATGCCACAGTAGATGTCCAATCCAGTTATCCCTCCTTCTTTTCAGGGTGTTCCATAAAGACTTCTTCTTCGTCTACTTTTCTCAGAACCTCCTGATTTGTTAGTCGTTCTGTCCAACTGATCTTTAACATTCTTCTGTAACACCACATCTCGAAAGCCTCCAGCTGTTTCTTTTCTGGTATTCCTATATTCCATGTTTCACTACCATACAACAGTACACTCCAAACATAGGTCTTAACTAACTTTTTTCTCAATGCTAAATTAATGGATTTAGAAGTGAATAGGTGAAGTTTATCTTTAACAGGTTGTAATTCGTTTACTTAATAGATCTCTTTCATTGTGTTATCAAAGGCCATCAGATGCACTGAATAGTACCTTTTCAAGAAATTGATTTTCCAAATATAAGTAGTAAAATTTCCTGAAACGTTTTTCTCTATAGTTTAAAAGATGTTTTACGATTTGCGGAACTAAAAATTTTGAATGAGTTCCATCCCTTACTTCTAGCGATTAGACCTCATTATTCTTTCACAAGCTGTTATCGCGTTTTGGATCAACGTTGTTTTCTGAGTGCAGATTAGCAAAGATATTGGCATACTGATAAATCCAATGGCTCGAAAACGAATAATAAAATTATATACCCGAAAATTCTCAAACCCGATTCCCTAGTTCAGTGGAGGACCAAAGGGTAGGAGTATTACCGTGGCTTTCTGTTTCCTTTCAACTGTAGTGAATGATGGATCATCCAGCTACAACTTACATGAAGTATACCGAAAAGTTCTCGGAGATAGCGGTAAAACTGCTGACATTATAATGGCACCGTAGTACCGTAAGATCGGGAGTGAGAAGGAAAGTGCATCAAATGTTTCTTCAAAATATTCCTCCAACTCTGAAAACAATATTAAGCTCCGTGAATACGGACAAAGATTTACCGGATTTTAAAAGAACTACTTTGTACCGTCTTCTGACTGACATCGGTTTTATTTACGAACGAAGGGACACAGTTTATTGATCGAGAGAGACGACATAATCCGTTGGCGTCACAATTACTTGAGACAACTGAAAAAATACCGAAGGGAACGGAGACAAATTGTATATACCAACGAGACATGAATAAATATTGGTCAAACAGTGAACAGAGCTTGGCGTGATCAAGTAATTAATTATTTTAAATTTGATTCTGATGTTTGTCGATATCGGAAAGACTAGTAAATAATGTAAAGGACAAGTAAATGCTAATTGAACTTAGTACCTTGCGCTGCAGAGAAAATGCATTGTTTAATGACATTCTATTTTACTTAAAACCAAAATATTAGTAACTTCATGAAAAATGATCAGTACAAATGCGTTGAGGGTAACTACATAAAGAATCGGCATAAAATCTTTATTGCAATCGTTGTAAAGTATAACGTTAAAGATTTTCTTTATTTTCTGTAAAACAGTTTACTATTCACTAACTTTCCGATTTGTCGAGCTTTAAATGGTAAACGTTGTGTAATTATCTTTTCATATTTCTTTTTGAAAGTGGGTTTTAGATAGATTAAATCCCAGCTTGCAAGCTAATAACGCATTACTATAAATGCTTACTTTTAAGTAATTCACATTGCATTAAGAACTTTGATCCCAGCCGAACTTAAAACCTTGTGTATAAAACCTTCATTTAACAAAAAAATAATTCCCGATATGCTCATTCTAAATACTTACGGACGCGAATTCAAATTTGGCGCGGTAATCAGGTGGTGAGTAAGTTTGGCAACAACGTTCGCCATAAGCGAAATAGTCAACTAAATGTGGAATACACTATAGAAATAAATGCTGAGGTATCGTAAAAATACATGTTTGTAAGAAAATTTATCAAATTTATGTCAATAATTGATAGCAAATAGAGCCCGGCTTTATAATGAAAAAATGCTGCATGCAAAATTTCCCACAGCGGCGGTGGGAAACCTATCTACATTATCATACGTTATAGGGTTTGGGCCTTTAAACAGATTAGCTTTCCCACTACCAACTTCGCCCTCCTAATTGAGTAAAACTCCTTTCTGTTATAGAAAACAGGCATAGTCCTCACTCCTTTAAGGCTTTGTTGTCCTCACACTTGCTGTTTGGAGTTACACATTCAGACTGGCAAATGATATTTCAAACTTCAGATGTTGGTGCCTCTGCTTGTTCTCCTCCATCCTAAAGCCCGTATGACACGGTCCAATATATTGGCCAATAATTGGCACAAGAAAGCAGCCCAATATTGGGCGATCTGTTCAGCAAGATGAGAACAATATTGTCACCAATATTGGCAACATTAATGCTCAAATGTCCCGCACGAGTGCGCCACATTCCGCATCATTAAATAGTATGAATAAGCAACGCAAAACTCTTTCGTCCAGATTTTCGATTAATATTTCGAATTATCTTCAAAAACTAACGTGCCACTCTCCTAAGCCGTTTCTGGATCTTTCACAACAAGGAAGAACAGGATGTTTTCATGAAGCTTCTTGTTTTGGACACTAGGGCACGACATAACTCACTTCTGATTCGAGATTGGCCAGAGAAAATAGAACATGCTCTAATTGCCAGATTGGGTGGGAAATTGAGGGATTGGAATTGGGTTGGAAATTGGCATGTGGCAAACGGGACACAATCCAATCTACAATATATTGGACCGTGTCATACGGGCTTAACACCATTTTCTTTTCTTAAAAACTTTTGACTTGCTCTTATATTTTCCACTATATATACACTGTTATAGTATCAATGAAGAAATCCATGCTGTATTAAATAAAGACACCTCAAAATATATATCTTTTAAACTGTGATTTGAGGAAGAATATTTCAGTTTCAAATATTTTCTGAGAACTGAACATAATACTTCTGCTAAATAAACTTTTTGCCTTAAAACAAAATGTGTTTTAGGAGAAAATTTATTGTTGCTGTGAAAAGGCATTTGTTAAACGCTTTATAAAAACAGTTCAATCCAAATTACATAGAGACATATGCTTCTTGATTACATGAAGTCAGAACATAAAGGATGCCATAAAATACTGTTCTTAATTGAAAATGGCCAAAAACTTGCAATGGACATCACTTTAGATAATTTTCAAAACATAATCTCAAAATTTTTCCCAATCCTTGACTGAATGAAATGGATCTTAGTCAATACAGGTAAAGAATAACCTTTACTTTCATAGATAATTATTGCATGGATAATGCTTTTATGAACATTAGCAGTGAATTGCAAAATTCTGCTAATCATTTAAAAACATTAAATGCATTTATATTAAAAATTTAATCAAAAGGCAGACTATAGATGTGACTCATGTATAATGAGCCAAAATCTTGTAAAAATGATACAGCCAATGATATTAGCCAAATGCTGTTCTTTTTTAAGTAGGCAAACGAAAAAACATCTTTTATTTTGCCAAACACTAATAATGACCCATGCACTACACATATTACATCACTCCTAACTTTGTGCAATCACACGCAAAATTTCATTTCATCACCTTTGGCCAGCCATTACTTTTATGATGTTGATTTAATAAAATATCAAAAAAGAAACTGTATATCAGAACTAGTATACAATCTAACTGTTTATGATATAAAATTCAGTAAATCCCACTTCAAAGCACCATACCAAGAATATTTTTGAAAGTACATGGACTTCTCAGCATTAAAAAAATTTCATTGGCATGAGAGACTCAAAGTTTTTAAATAGAGAAATATTTTCTCATTACTTTACATAAAATACTTATAAATTGAATCACAGTGCTGAATAGATAATATTACTAATATTATGGATTTATATATATGTACATAGAAAATTGTCTAAGAAGCATTTTCTTTGTATATTTAGTATTACTCTTTTTAAATGATAAATAAATCATTAAACAAAGTCTCTTTTAACCAACAAACATATATAGCAATCAAATGCTAATATAAAAGTACACAGCATAAAATACATTTTATCCAAAAGGATCTGCAGATAATATACAGCATAGTTATTGTCACAATAAAGCTACCTAAACAACAAACAACAAATACACAACTTTACAGTGTTACACGAAACAACTTTCAAAAGAATTTTCATTTGTGCAAATGTAAAATGCATAAATTGACATTCTTCAACCACCTTATAAATTCCAAATCTGTACATACATGGGCAATTTGCCAAATAAAAAAAAGACAATTTGTTCCAATGTTGAGAGCAGAATGCATATGATTATTTTTATGGAATGTTAACAGACTTTATATGACTCAGCATTGTCATGAACACAAATGTAATCACTCAGTTATGATTATTTTCTCACAGACTGTATTTCTCACTTTATATAAAAGAAATACAAAACTGAGCACTTGACTGCTTCCCCTGTTGGACAGTATTAAAGGAGTGCACATTTGAAAGACCTCCGCCGTTTTCTTCTATTCTTTTCATATTCAGCAGGTGGCTGATTACGAATGATGCGTACAACCTGTCAAATCAAAGGGTTGGTAATATTTTATCTCCCTTCAACCTTGTTATAACCATGATTAAGAGGAATATTTTTTGAGCTTATGCAATTTAGATTACATCATAGTTGATAAATGTAAAAAATAACTCAAAAATAAATTTTGTAATGTCTCAACACCATTTACATGTATCCCAAGACATATTCCTGGTAGTTTAATGCCTGAGGGGAACTGTTAGTTCCAGAAAAACTTTACTCCATGACAGTTAGTTTCGATTTAGCATAACTGGGTCTTAAGTAATCTATTTAGTCTTTCAAGAATGTTTAGCAGTATGTAATATTTTTCTTGGAAGTAGTATCCGTTTTGTTAATTGTAGGTTAAAAGAGAACAGAAGAAAAAGTGCACTAAAACTCAATTTAGTATTCTAACCTAAAATCCCAGCATAGTTATGTTATCACAAAATTCTTTATCATCACAGATACACAATATGCAATTAAATATTTGAAGATTTCCATCAGATAATGGACAAAACAGAATCTGATACAGATGTGCTGTTATGGAGGTGGTATATATTACATGAATAACAAAAGATTGACGTCTTTATCTAAATTGATTGAAGTCTTTTATATGACTCAAGGAGATGAGAACAAAAAAAAATATCCAAAAATATTTATCTGACACATTTTCACACACAGCAAAAAATTTGGTATCTTGAAAATGCTTTTAATACTTTTTAATGGTTTGTGGACAATTGCTCACTAACTGTTGCTCACCACACACTCACAATTGCTCGAAAACGATTCCTCTTGGTGGACAATTGCTCGCAGCACAATTCCTTGCAGCAGACAATTGCTCACTGTGGACTATTCCTCATCAGCAAAGTTGCTTGCTCCATAAAATTTATATCTACCAGAATAGCAGGGATTTACACAGAATTTATTACCACTCGCAAAGATGTGTTTCAAAGAGAAATGATATGAGTACTAGATAGAGTTATACCACCTGTTTGTTTGGACTACAAACAAGCGTATGATAGTGTAAACAGAAGGAAATGTTTTGAAGCAATGGAAGAGTTTAGTACACCAACAAAACTCTTAAACTTAACAAAAATGACATTAGAAGGAACAAGAAGTAAAGTTAAGGTGGAAGGAAGGATAACAGACGAGTTTGATGTCCATATAGGTTTGAGGCAGGGAGATGCCCTATCAACACTTCTCTTCAACCTAGCACTGGAGAAAGCAGTCAGGCAGTTATCTATAAATCCAGGAGGTACAATATTTAATAGAATGCTTCAATGCATAGCATATGCTGATGATATAGAGTTCATATCTAGAGGAAAGAAGGATTTGGAAAAAGGATATGTGCAATTAGAGGAAGCAGCAGGGAGCATGGGACTCAGGGTCAATGTTAATAAAATGAAATACATAACAGGAAGGAATAAGGGAGAAGAGATAACAACAACAACAACAGTGAGGATAGGAGAAAAGGGATTTGAGAGATTTAAAAAATTCAAATATTTGGGCTCGACAATAACAGAGAACAATGTTATGCCCGAAGAAATGAAGGAAAGAATTGCAATGGGAAATTGGTGCTATTTCTCTCTACAGCAGATAATGCGGTCGAGGAACATTAGCAGAACAACTAAGATCAAGTTGTACAAAACCATCTTGAAGCCAGTGGTGATTTATGGATCAGAAACTTGGACATTGACTAAGACAGATGAAGACATGCTTAGGAGATGAAAGAGAAAGATATTAAGAAAGATTTATGGTGCTGTAAAAGAGCAAGGCTTCTGGAGGATACGTAAAAATGAGGAATTGGAGAGATTGTACAGAGAGCTGGATATAGTGAATGACATAAAAAGAGGAAGGATCAGATGGGTAGGACACCTTCAAAGAATGCCAGAAAAAACTGTTCTGAAAAAAGTTTTTAATGGGAAACCAGAAGGCAGGAAAATAAGGAAGACCAAGGAAAAGATGGCTAGATGACCTGGAGGAGGATTTGCAGGGAGGACGGAGTGAGAAGGTGGAGGATGAAGGCTGAGAGCAGAGAGGAGTGGAGGCAAATAATTCTGGAGGCCTGCACTCTTCAAGAGCTGTAGTGCCTTCATTACGGTTCATGTTATTCTTATTTAGGCGGATTTCAATTGCCTCTTTATATATGCGATCCCAGAAACAGTATCCTTTGCAGATTAATTTAGTATTTTGGAAGTTAATGTCTTGATTTTCCACAAGGGCATGTTCTGCTATGGCTGACTTCGAAGGTTGTTTCAGTCTGAGGCACCTTTCGTGTTCTTTTAATCTCTTTTCAATTGTCCTGCTGGTTTCACCTATGTACAATAGTCCGCATTTGCAGGGAACACTGTATACACCAGGGGTTTTAAGTTGTAGATTATCCTTGGGGTTTCCAATCATCCGCTCACTCCCACAAGACAACGCTGAGGAAGTCAGAAAGGAGATCAGCTTGGTCCTGGAAAAAGCAAAACCTCCAAAACCGAATGTATCCAAAGAAGAAATTCAAGCCATCGCGAAACTTCGACAAAACCAAGACATAGTGGTCCTACCAGCGGACAAAGGGAACACGACTGTTTTATTACCATCGGAGACGTATAAGGAGAAGATAAAAAAGATTTTGGAAGACCCAATATATCGTTTCTGGGATCTGGGATCGCATATATAAAGAGGCAATTGAAATCCGCCTAAATAAGAATAACATGAACCGTGATGAAGGCATCGCTCTAAGTAAGGCTTGGAACTCCACAATACGAAAAATACAGCGCCCCTGAACCAGCCAATAGGAGGATAGCTTATTTTCACCAATCAGAGGATAGGAAATAGCTTATTTCGACCAATAGGAAGATCGCTTATTTTGACCAATGAGAGAGCAAACAGTTACCAGCCTACGGGTATAAATACTGGAACACTCAAAATACTTGGCATTCCTTGAAAATGGCGTCAGTGGTCAATGCCGAAACGTCGGTTTACACCGAATTACAACCGATTATAACTAATTGATTAGAATGATAATTAAACTGTGAAAGAAGAACCTCTAACTTCCCCATCACAGAATGGAAAGTATAAGGATCATGGTAGATAGGCCTATTTGTAGCCGATATAATGCATCCTCCCTAATACATACATCATACTGATTCTGGGAGAAAAATCAGGAAAATAGAAGCTTGATAAGGTCGCTTCAGGAATACATTTTTTCAGTGAACCACAAACGTAATTGATTAGGAAAGTAGATTCATGGTGAAGGCAGTCTTGCCACATGCCAAAAGGCACCTTGCAAGAAACATATTTTGAAGTAGCAGAATATATTGAGGTACCATAAATATAACTGTCAAATGTTTATTGTTTCCAACTAGGGGGAAGAATATACTCGATCTCTTTCTAATTAACTAATAAGCATATTAAGAGTATTTCGAATGATGAGGGGCTTGGGGACCATAACGGCGTATTAATAGATCATCATCATCATCATCTTCCTTTCAAGGATTAGGCATTCTGCCTGTTCCGACTTCACCAACGTAGCCTTGGTCGTCCTATGCTTCTTTCCCTGATGGCTTATATTCTAAAATCTTTCTAGGAATCCTTTCTAGAGGCATACGATTAACATGCTCTCTCCATCTTTCTTTATCATTTGTTGCTACCTCTGTCACTGGCTGTACTCTTAATTCTACTCTAATTTCATCGTTCTTTATGTGATCCAGACGTGTACAGCCTTTTACAGATCTAAGAAATTTCATTTCTGATGTTTCTATCTGTCCATAGTCTTTTTTTCTAGGAGCCCAAGCTTCTGATCCATAAAGCAATGTGGGGACAGCCATTACTTTGTAAAATTTTATTTGTGTTTCTTTGGCAGTTTTCCCTTTCAGAGTTCTCCTTATGGTCCTACACATTCTTTGGTAGTTGGTTATCTTATTTAAAATATCTTTATCTTCTTCATAAGTGATATTGCATCCTAAATAATTAAAGTGCGAAACCTGTTCTATTATATTATTATCAATCATTATTTTAGTGCGTATTGGGAACTTTCCTAGAAAGGCCATTGTCTTGGTTTTTTGTACAGAAATTTTTAAGTTGTAATCTTTTGATAACAGATTTAGTTTGTGGACTGCCAATTGTAAGTTATCTTCACTTTCTTGAACTATGACTTGATCATCAGTAAACAGCATTGAACTTAAAAATTGATTTTCTCCTATTTGAATTCCTTTTGGTGTAACTTTTCTCCATTCTCATTAACAATCGTCTATGTATAAGTTAAATAATGTAGGCGACAGAGGACACCCTTGCCTAACACCTTGATTGGTTATGATTTCCTGTGTTGCGTTTTTGCCAAAACAATTATATTAATATATATTGTATTAATAGATATTGATGTAAAATTAAACAAGCATAAAAAAATGGAAAGTGAAATCCATCTTTTTTTCAAAGCAAATTTTGAGGAATTTAATGAGAAATTGAATACGGATTTTCACTCATATAAGTAGAGCGTATCCCAGATGTCCATTGAAGAAACTTGGAAAACTTTTGTTGACATTATGTTTAATTAATATTCAAATTAAATTGACTCCTTAAGCCGTCAGATGTAAAGATAATAAAAATAAAACTTATCTTTGGAGTGGTTCTCTGTTGCCTTTGGTATGGTCCAACCTTGCAGGGAAGCACACACGTATCAAGGCACTATATACGTATTTCGAGAACTATGTTCTCCTCTTCAGTAGTTTGAATATTATGTGTGTTTCTTGTGGTATTTAAATCTAGATTTCTAGTGGTGTGATGTAGTAGTGTAAACAAATGGGAGGAAGGGATTGGGCCGCGGTCACTATTCATTGTTGGTTTTTGTTTATGTTACATAAAGTTGCATATGGTGTATTTAATATCTCGAAAAGTTTAAACGCTTGTGACTACTTTATATTTTAAGAAAAGTATCTTTACACAATACATAATTTCATTATGTCTGTTTATAATTATAAAACATAATAAATGATTAATTTCGTCACATAAATACATACATAAGTGTTCCACCTTTCGGTAGGTCCATGTGCCCTAATATTCCCTATTCATAGCCCTTTCCTTCGCTACCTGGTAACTTACCCCACCCTTTATGTCATCTAACATTTTTTGCCTTTGCCTTCCCCTCTGTCTTTTCCCTTGCATTCTACCCTCTATTACATTCTTCAGCAATCCCTCTCCTCTCAATATCTGACCCACCCATTTCTTTTGTCGGCGCTTAATTACTTCAATTAAAACCCTTTCCTCCCCAACCATTTCTAGCACCTCTATGTTTGTTTTTCTATCCACCCAGCTCACCTTCTCCATTCTACGCCACACCCACATCTCAAATGCCTCCAATCTTTTGATGTCCTCTTTTCGTAAGGTCCACGTTTCACACCCATATAGCAAAACACTCCATATCAAGGATTTTACCAATCTTTTCCTGATTCCTTTATCGAGACCCTTTGTCATTAATTCCCTTCGCTTCATAAAAGCTTCCTTGGCCAATGCTACTCTTTTTCGAACCTCATCTCCACACCTCCCATCCCAAGATAGAACACTACCCAAGTACGAGAATTTGTCCACCTGCTCTAGTTTTTCCCCATCGACCCTGATCGTTAATTTAGCCTTCTTTCCCTTAGTGAATCTCATTACCTTAGTTTTACTTACGTTAATTTTCATTCCATATTCCCTTGCCTTATCGTTTAGTGCATTTACTAGTATTTGTAAACCCCTTTCGGAATCGCACACAATAGCTTTATCGTCTGCATATCTTACTGACTTTACTACTTTCCCTCCAACTATCACTCCCTTGCTTATTTCTTCCCAAGCTTCATTCACCATTTCCTCTGCATATATATTAAAAAGCGATGGTGATAATGGGCATCCTTGTCTTACCCCTCTCCCTAACTCTGCCCATTCCGACTCTCCTTCAGTTATTCTAACTCGCGCTGTTTGATTTAAGTACAAATTTTGCACCAAACGCCTATCTTTCCAGTCCAACCCAATTTTCTTTAAAATTCCCATTAATTTTGGCCATTGAACTCTATCGAAAGCCTTTTCAAAATCGACAAAACATGCACATATATCCTTTTTAAATTCCAGGCTTCGTTCTACTAGCACCCTCATTACCCCGATTGCATCCCTCGTTCCTTTCCCTTTCTGAAATCCGAACTGGTCTTCTCCTATTTGTTCCTTAATTTTTCCTTCAATTCTTCTATTCAATACTCTTAGAATAACCTTTGCCGCGTGAGATATTAAACTGATTGTACGATAATCCCTACACTCAGAAGCATTATTCTTTTTCTGCAAAGGAATCAGGATTGTCTTAGTAAAATCCTCTGGCCATTCCCCTTCATCATAAATTTTTCTACATAAATTATAGAATTTCCTCTTACCCTTTCCCCTCAGGTTTTTAAGTAGCTCAACTGGTATCTCGTCAATGCCCGTTGCTTTGTTTCCTTTCATATCACGCAAGGCCCTATCAATTTCACTATCTAATATCCCAGGTCCAACATCATCATCCTCCACTTCTTGTTCACTTTCTAACATTATGTTTGTTGGCTTCATGTCCTTCCCATATAGTTCCTCGACATATTCTTTCCACCTTTCCCTTATGCTGGCTGGATCTCGTATAACTTTACCATTATTATCTTTTATTGTGGTTGTTCTGTTTCGTGTTTTATTTCCCGTTAACTGTTTCACCTTTCTATACATTAAATCGACCCTCCCACTTTCGTCCAGCTTTTCTATTTCGTTACATTGTCCCTTCCACCACTGTTCCCTCGCCCTATTTGTTTCCCTTCTCAGTTCGTTGTTGAGAGCCCTATACATTCTACGTCCTTGTTCTGTGTTAACCCTTTTCCATTTCCTTCTTTCCTCCATTTTATTTATCATTTCTACCGTCACCCATGGTTTCCTAATTTTGTTTTGTTTGACCCTTCCAATAGTTACTTGCGCACTATCCTTGATACTGTTTTTAATCTTTTCCCATTCTCCGTCTATAGTAAGTTCCCTCCCATTATCCTCTAAGGCCTTACTGACTGACTCTTGGAACTCTCTCGCTTTCCCATTTTTAAGGGCTTCAAGGTTCCATTTTGGTGTAATTTTTGCTCGAAATATCTTTTTAAACTTTAGCTCGGTTTTCATCATGACCAGGTTATGGTCTGAGTCAACATCAGCACCAGGGTAACTTTTTGAATTTTTAACACTATTTCTAAACCTTTTTCTTACCAAAATGTAATCAATTTAGTACCTATCCGTATCTCCTGGTTTTTTCCATGTGTACCTGCTTCTATTATGGTTCTATTAAAAGTGTGTTTGTGATACAGAGGTTATTCCTTTTACAAAAGTCTACTAATTTCTGTCCCCTGTCATTTCTATTTCCTAGTCTGAACCCTCCCACTTCTTCTCCATCTTTGCCTTGCCCAACTACCGCATTCCAGTCCCCCATTACAATTAGGTTTTTATTGCCTCTAACCCTTCCCATTGCTTCTTCTATTTGTCCATAAAAAAGTTCTACTTCATCATCACTATGCTCACTAGTGGGCAAGTACACCTGAACTATCACCGTGTTTACTGGCTCAACCTTAAGTTCTACTGACATAACCTACTGACACATTATTAGCTCTGTAACTATCACGGCTTTTCACGCTTTCTTGTCTAGCACTACTGCAACTCCCCTCTGGACATCATCACTCCAGAAGTCACCCCTATCCTTCCATCGCACTTCACATAGCCCTAGTATGTTAATGGCAGACCTCTTCATTTCTACCTTTACATTTTCCAACTTCCCTTTCCTAAGCATTGTCCTAACATTCCAGGTTCCCACCCTTGTTTCCTTGGCCATCTTCTCTCTTCTTTTCTTGTCGTTTCCTGGGTAAGGGTTTCGTGGAATGACGACCGAGATAGCCTTACT
>KZ309798.1:285887-328153 GCA_000376725.2 Ladona fulva
TATATATATCTGGAGGATCGTCTATATATGGAGATTGGATTGTAAATCGGTTTTAAGGTAATAGTGAAAGCTGCGTTTGCCTTTTCTTTTTTACTGATATATTTGCCCGCGTCAGAGGGTTTTATCATGTGGATAGTATCGGCGGAGTCTCTTTGGTTATTAATAGTCCTCTACAACCCCACATAAATCCTTCCACTCCCTCCATCTTCTCTGCCGCTAATTTCCTTTCGTAAAGGTCACCTTTACCGAATGTCTTCGCTATTCTTTCGTTTTTCTCTTCTATTGCACTGAGATCCGCGTTTCCGTTTCTGATGTCTTTTTCGGATGATTGATTGATCTACATTTTAATTGAATTGATCGTCATTTATGGTGATTTGACTTTTGGTTATGTGTGACAAGATAACAGGTTGAACAGAACTGCTGTTACCTTTATTCTTTCAATGTAATATTATTTGACATAAATTGAAATTTACTGAAGTCTTCGCTAAGTTTTGGAATTTATCGGCTGTATACCTGTATTACAGTATTTATAATTTTCCAAATATCCGTCTGTTCGTCTTTTTCCCCCTATCAGTCTTAGAAACGGCTAGAGTTAGAAACACGGTAATCTGCAATGGATTTCTACTTGCTAGAAAACCCTGTGGGAACTTTTTTTCATCCCCGAAAACACCCGGAGTCGTTCTCTGGAGCTAATATTGTATTTCCGTAACATTGCACACGATTTTTCATTTGCGAGATTACAAGGCGCTCTTTAATTGTTCGTTGAAAAACCTAAATTTTTATGGATTTCTTTCAAACCTTATTTGTTCAAAGGCTAAATCTTCAAGTGATCTTATTCTTGCGGTGTATATAAATTTAAATTTCGGTGTCTTTTATATAATTTTCCATTAATTTCGAGATAAATTTTCCGCGTCATTTCGTCATTACATCTTCCGCGAACTATACATGATAATAATAGGCTAAAAAAATAGTCCGAACGCCCGGTGATTTCACCCCCTGCCACACGCCGTAAGGCGGCTTGCAGGGTATTTATGTAGATGTAGATGTACATCGGAAATTTTCTCCTTTTTCTATATTTACTACGGCCAACGCCATTGTTGACTCGGATCAATTAAGAAGGGTTGAAAAAAAGGGGTGAGGGAGTAACGTTTTTTCCCATTCAATTTCTTTAAGGATCTGAGGCAACCAAACGTTATTTGTATCAACATGAATATTCACAAGATAATTTCTTGTTATTTAATGCGTGGAGAATTTATATTTATGCGCACTAAAATTGGGAATAAGTTATCCTCATTGCGTTGAAACATTCTTCGGAATTGAGTTTGGGGAAACTTGTGATTAAATTATGAAATAATATGAAATTTCTCGAATAAAAATTTAACACTGAAGAATTATGAAGTGGATCCAACGTGCGTAAGCAAACCTGACGCTATCAAATCAAAAGTACTTTACAGTAGGGTAGGTGCGCACGGGTAAGTGTTCGCAGGGCGGGAATTTTTACTTTGCGCTTGGGCTAGCTGGTACCACTGAGTGTCAGCCTATGCAAGGAAGTGTCCACGTCATTGCTACGTTGTTCGGTGTTTTTGCTGTGATTACTCAATTCACAATGTGGTAAGAGCTTATTACAGCTAATTGGATATAATATTTAACCATATAGGAATTAGTGTAAGCTATCATCATCATCGTAACTCTGTCCTAGGACAGATCTCAACGGCACTGCTGTCTCCAGGCATCTCTATCCTGTGCATCGCGTTTCACATTTTGGTATTTCCTTCCTTCCTTCAAATCACTTAGCATTCCATACCTCCACCTTCCTTTTCCTCTTTTCCCATTTATCTTCCATCTCTACTTAAAAACAGGATCGTTTAGTCCCAGTGATGCTCACAGAGAGCAGAACCTCTTTAAAATAAAAATACTGCCTGTGGGGCAAGAGTTCGCATCGCCATCGGGGCAAGAGTTCGCATGCAAACTCTTGCCCCGAAACTTACTTTCCATACCTCCACACAGCAGCCACAAAATGCAGCCCTTAGACAAGGTTTCCTTTAAACCTTTGAAGGATTATCTGAGTCAAATGTCTGACAATTGGCTTCTCAATCATCCTGGGCGGGTAATAACCAATTATCAAATAGCCGAAATTTTTTTGGCCAGGCATATGAAAGAACAGCGACAATGGGAAAGGGAATAAAGGGCTTCGAGCTTTGTGGAATTTTTCCTGTTAATCGGAATGTCTTCTCAGACAGTAATTTCCTTCCAAGTTCAGTAACAGACCAACCAATGCCTGTGCATCACAGAGCACATCTCAGTGTGACATCCTTCCAACTGCTACCAACATCATCGCTTCAACTTCAGATCACATTGTAGGTCTAACTGAAAAAATGTCAACAGAACAGAATGTAGCAGATATCACCCACCAAGCAGAATCTAGCTTTAGTAGACCTAATGGAAGAGAGCTTATTGATGCAGTAATAACTCCGGTTAGAGAACGCACTGTTAAAACGTGGACCTCACCCGCTGATGTGATACCTCTCCCAAAACGGCAAGAAGCTCAAAAAAGGAAAAGCAATAAACAAAAGTCAGAAATTTTACCAGCCCTCCGTTTAAGGATAAGTTAATTGCTGCCGAAGAGAAAAAAGGCATGCAGAAGAGGAACGATTAAAAAAAGGTGGAGGCGAAAAAAAAAGATGGTGGACCTTACATCATTGAAAAAACCTAAAGGCAAGCGAACAATTGAACAACCCAGTACCTCAAGCGATAAAATTATCTGTCCGGTATGTGAAGAGGACTTCACTGAACCACCGGAAGAGGACTGGATTCAATGCAGTGAATGCCAATAATGGTGGCACGAAGCTTCCAATTATGAGGGTGGGGCGAATTTCATATGCGATTACTGCTAAAAACAACAGATATTAACTTTGACAATACTAAACAAAAGTTTTTTTGTAACATTTAGTTGAATATGTAATTGTACTATTAAAATCTTGTTCAGTATATATTGCGTACTTTTACCCCACATTGTGCGAACTTTTCCTTATATAATTTTTCAAAAATGTTCTACCAAAGATAATAAGGCAAACAAAACGTCATTTGGTTATCAACTTCGGAAAGATTATTTACTATCAGTTTTGGTTCAATTAAGTATCATTTAACCTATTTGTTAGGGGATTAAACTTTAAGTGCGTCCACTTGCCCCGACCTACTCTACAGCTCAAATAATTCCACAGTCAATGATTGAAATCAACTTTTTTTTTAAGTATATGATTTACCGTAGCTTTGGTATTGATGCCCAAAAGTTGAAATAAGAACTTGTAAGTCAGGAATATCCCTTTGGCTGTTAGCAGTATTTGGAATGCTGCTATTCACGTGGAATGTAAATTAATGTAAGTAAAGTTGGCTACTTGAAATCAGAACTAATTCTAAATGTTTTTACTGGATAAAACGCTTTATCGTATTTTCTAGATATTGAAATTTAATTGAATTGTTTAAAATATTAAATGGTTTTTTATTCATACGATATTGTTGTCTGGAAGTTGAAATTTAAGGCTTTGTGCGTCAGGGATATCCAATCAACATTTTGAATATTAACGCATTTATTTACCTCGGGAATTAGACATAAACTATTTAATCCACGCAAATTCTCCTGCATGTTTTCACTTAGTTTTTATTTTTTGTGATGATTATGCACGCCGCTAAGAATTTCACCAGATCAATAATGACTTCAGCTGTCCTTATAAATACTACTCCGCTAGATGACTCCTGTCGAGCAAATATATTAACAAGATGTTCGATTCACGGAGTAATTTAAAGACGAAAAAGTAAATTAATTGTCGTTTCTTTAAATGTTCCAATGAGTTACGTATAATTTTCCATGGATGTTGATTTATCAATGAGATAGAAGTTTGTATAGATAACTTGGTTTAGTTTTTCTGGCTAAGCACATAATAGACAGTGGGCTATTTGTTACACAGCCCTGGTATTGAAAGTTGTTGATATTTTTATGAAAAATACCGTGATGATATAAAAACTGACGTAGTAACGAAATTTATTTTTCATAATTGTAGGAAAAGCGGTGATAAAATTCATTGTTTAATTTTAGTAAATAATATAAAGCAGACATGATGAAATATTTTTGTGTGAAGATACTGTTCTTAGAATGTATATTAATAAGATATATGTAAGTTTTTGCAGACATTAAATATACCATTCGCTCAAATATTAGTTCGTTATCTGCCACTGTTTGTAATTTAAGCACGTATATACTAGTTTAGATACATTTTTATGACATTCAGATTGCCTACTTTTCATATTAATTATGAGATTTATTATTGTATCGATTTAATTCAAGGACTGGAATCCTATTTCTATATTTCTTAAACCAATTTTCAAACGCCCACCAATTTCTCCGATTCTTTCTCCGGAAAGCCTCAATGCCGCGGCGATTTTTTCGCGCAAAGACCTCGAGTTTTCTACTAAGGATAAATGGAGACATGGATCGTAGATATCATGGTTTCGATCCTAGAAGGATCCAAAATCGGTCCTTTTTGATTAAATACATTGAGCGGATTTTCAAAAGTTCGTTTAGGGTATTTTACATTAAGACACAACGTTGAAATTAAATCGTCAAAATAAAGTCGTTATAAGATGTAGCTTCCTATCGTATGGGGTAAGGGTTTTTGTCCTAGTGATCAACGTTCGATGCTAGGACAATTCGTATAACCAAATTTTCAAAAATTCGTTTAGAGTATTTCCCGGTAAGATAGAATGTGAAATTCACGATGTCGATAGGAAATACAGATTTCTATCGTATGCCGTAATAAATTTTGGCCACTGGTTCGATGCTAGGACGCATCAAATTTCGCCCATAAGGTATATACAGGAAGTCTTCAAAAATTTTTTCGGAGCACTTACGAAACAGGGAGATTGCTAAAATTTGGCACATGAAGAATATATGTGGCTCTGTTTCATATCCAAGCCTAAGAATTCCTATACTGTTCCTTGGTTCGACACCAGGGCGGAATAAATATTTCTCTATTGGAAATATACATAACTCAGATAACATTTTGGAGTACTTCCTGATAGGATTTCGCCATAATAACTAAGCCATTGTTATAAGAGACATTTTTGAAACGTTGTATGAAAGTAATTCTAGCGCGAGTGTACTTGGTTCGATGCCAGGACGGATCAGATTTCTCCCATAAGGCTTGCACATGGTGGCTTTTTAAAATATTTTCAGGGCACTTTCCAAAAACAAATAGCCAAAATTCGTTACATGGATAAAAATAATTAGTATAGCTTTAAACAAAAGTTAAAAGAACTTCTAAATTGACCATTGGTTCCATGCCAGGTCACGTTAATTTTTATTCCATAAGGAATGTATAGGATATTCGAGTAATGTTTTGAGCTACTTCTTTTGTTCATTTTACCTTGATGATTGAATGTTATTTTTTCGAGCAACATCTAAACAGTAATAGGACTGGCCATCTACCGCAAATGTATTGGCGTATGGTAGGGGGTGCATTATAATATCTTTCTTTTAGACCTTATATGATACTTCCCAGTATAGTGGCTTCTTGAAACACCACATATAGAGTTCCTTTTGTAGGTCGCCGCAAACCGCCGGTGAAATATCGTAGGTGATGTATGGCAGGCGGTGTTTGGTATTAGGTGTATGGCAATAGGTGCATGGCTATGATACCTAGGAGCGATGTCTCCATTACACCAAAGCGAGACGGTCGGTGTCTTTCCTTAAAAAAAAATCGCGTAATTGTGACTTAAATTTCATGGCTAAATCGCATCGGGAAGAGGCTCAAAATATTCTCAGAGTTTCGTGTATATTCCTTATGGGGAAATATTCCGCCCTGGCATAGAACGAAGGATCAGCTTAGGAAATTTTAGACTTGGGTATTAAAAACAGCTGCAAATACTATTCATATGCCGAATTTTATCAATTTCGCACTTCGTTAAGTGTCCCAAAAAAATTAGAAATTGACGCCCCGTATATCCCATATAAGCCAAATCTGATGCGTCCTAGCATGGAACCTATGGCCAGTAAGGCAAAAATCTTCACGATATACGATAGGTCTCATTAACCACTAACGATATCGTTATATAATTTGAGATGATTCTTACGGCAGTCTTCAGTACCTTTATCGCATACCAGCGAATCGTACAACGAATTTGCTTCGAAAACATCGCCTTATATGAATAATTTATTTACCGGATAGATAATAACTATTATTGGCTTTCGGTAAGTATTATTATTATCTTGGCTTATTAACATATAATATGCTTATTGAATTAATTGTGTTATTAAAAACTGCAAAATGAAATGAAACTGAAATAAATAACAAAATAAACATATTGACCCTAAAATTTTCCAATGATGTAGGGCAAGGGGTATAAAAACAACGATATCCCTATAGTTTCTATCACTATGTACCATTTTAGATTTTATAAATAGTCTTTCCCCAGGAGTGACATGTCTTTCTGGGCTTTCCGGTATACATTTGTCAATTACGACACTCGTAAAGACATCGATAACTGACTCGCATGATCACATACAGTCTCTTGCGAAACACTGTGAATATGTTCGAATTCTGGACTTGAAAAAACGAAAACTGGTCTCTTGACCAGGTTCTTCAGATTCTAGCCCACTCACAAAGTTTTCTTCGTGAAATCTTCATCACTTGTTTCCCTCATTCTTTATAGCGTGCATTATAATACGACTCTTTAGTCGAAAACTCAAATTGAAAACATATGGAATAAAAAAGTGGGAGAGAGTTTGGTAGGCTGTTTAGCAATTGCTGTATGTGAATCATTGCAGTTAAACAATTCGTTATTCATCCCCATTTGTCAGCCTGGTAAGAAACAGCTTCATCGTAGAGTGAAATACGACCAAATGAAGTAATAAAGAAAGGCGCTCTCTTTGACTGTACTTATTATCTCTTTGATTCATTTAATATCTGAACTGATGTAATATTTGTATAAAACATGGTAGCCATGTGTTTCTGCTTTTAAGCGACTTTGTTGCAACCTTATTGGGGAAAGTGAAACAATATAACAAAAATTGATTGACATCTCTGCCAATGAAGTGCATCTGCCGTTCCCTTTAACTCGCGCTGAACGCGATAAGAAAACTCCTTTACTCATATAATTGAGTGAAGAAGTTCTCAAGAAGGTTAAAAAAAATCTGCGCGGTTGCCGGACCTGCTACGATTACACGAAGGCCGATGCGTCGACGCGCAGCGCCAACTGGTCGGTGCATCCCAGTGCTCTATAACATTACTCTATGGTAGGACTCCATCTAAGTGTTTTCGGAGACACTTTCTGCTCTCTTACTTTAGAAGACTCATCGGCCGTTTCCAAAAACTTCCAAGTATTTTTAATTTTAACATTCATTGTGTTCAAATTCAAGCCGTCATTATTTAAACTATTCGATCAATTGGAAGTTATCAATTCACGAATAATAATTACTTTTTCGAATGAAGTTAATTTAAGAAAGTTGAAATATATAATTTTAATTAATAGCTGCGAACAATTCGCCTGAGGCCATCTTTCTTCTCGCCTCTTCCTCTAAAAGCGTGACTCCAAATACTTTCATAAATCAATACGTATAAATTTGGTCCAAATCGTGGGGGACTCCCGTAGAGCAAAGTGGGCTGCTTATTTTCCTTCGGGGAAAGGGATCCCGGGTTCGATTCACAGTGAGGATGCATTTATGCGAAACGACCTCAGCTTTTGAAGCCCTTTTAACAATACTTGTAATATAATAATAGCCCTTTTAACAATGCTAATATTATAAAATATTTGCAGTACTAGTGTGAATATAATATGCGGTTCGCGAACCACTTCCTGTATTTTGCTCTCCTTCCTGCGGCTCTCTGCCATCAACAGTTAGTAATTATTTAATATAAGATGCTGATTTTGGTTTAAGAATATCTCTCTGTATTTCCAAAAAAAATTTTGCCCGGGGTATGAAGACCAGAGATATTCTAAAATCAATCCATCTTCTCTTTTGAGCTGTCCTGTATAAAAATCCATGAATTTTTCCGCTTTTGGAAATCACAAAAAGGATGAAAAATGCCTAATGGAGGAACATTTTTATAACTTCTTGCGAAAACACTCGATGCTCGCGGTATTTGTGGACTTTTTGTGCCTTGTCCATTGGCACAGTTGCTAGTTTGCTCTTTTAATCGCAAACGTGGAGATATCTCACCTTTCTCGTGCAGTGACAACTTAAACGTGAGAAGAATCTCACGAGGTTAGGTTTACTCTTTCACGGGCTTATACTTAATTTATTTTCGTTGAAATGGTATGGATTGCCTATTAATTAATATTGCAATATTAATGTAATATTTTTGATGTGCTGTTATTTCTTTTTACGAACGACTTACTTCGGCCCCCTATACTTGGAGATTCCTGTGTTTGTAGCGCTCACGTCGTTTGCCCACCTGTGGTGATAATGTCCTCGGGAGCCTCTATTACCAAAAACATTAAGTGCGTACTAAGTGGGTTCGCACTCTGTTATGCCGTGTACTGAGTGTGTTTATCCTACTTGCAAGAATCCAGTTCACTCCGCTACACCGCGAACGGCGGATATAAAGAAATACTTCAGCGGCTTCCACTCAGCGGGAAGTAATGCGCTCGTCACCTTTCTCCTTTGCAATAAAATCACCTCCCTTGTTCTTCGGAAAGCTTCTTTGTTCCCCCGTTTGCAGCTCTCATAAATGACCCTTGTATCGATTACTCACGTCTTTTGCGGAGATTGATGTGTCTGTCACGAAATCACGGGAAAGAGGCTCCACACGCCTCCTATCTTGAGAGCCCTACCGCTTTCCTAATTGCCCTCAGATGAGAGGGTTTTAAAGGCAAAGAGTTGGGTCCTTTTCTTCCGGTGGAATGATCTACGCGCTGCGCCTTTTCCCTCAAAGTGCCCTCTATTACCCGTAATTGCTTTTCTCTTTAAATGAGCATTTTGTCAACCTCCGGCCCACTGACCATGTCCGGCAAAGAATCTCATTTTGTTGAAGCTTTTGAAACCCAAATTATAACGGGGAGAGAGACAGTTCCGGTTTCCCTTAATCTCTCACGTTGCGGAAGCTGATTGTATATGTTTATACACTCCTCCAAAAGACGATTTATTACGTCATAATTTTGTGATGAAAAGATTTAAGGATGTTAGCAGCGTGTGTCGTCCTAACTTGATATTCTTTTCTTGGCAAAGTAATTGGTTATCATCTCTTCTGAGATAGTACTTATTTTTTTATTTTGTGTTACAAGCGAATATTCGTAAATACAGTTCCCCTCTCGCCTTTTGGAGAACGCCGACATGTCTCTTTCCCCACCTTTAGGTTAATATTTTTAATCATCCTGCTAACAAGTGTGGCGTCTTCCATCATTAATAATGGTAATATTTTAAGTGTTCATTAGTTGCGAAATATTTCGGAATGTGTCGATGAATTTCTGTCGATGTAAGTCCACACTATTTAAATCATTTTTATGTTATCTATCATTAATAATTATGAATAGTTTTGTCTTTACTCCAAGAAACAAATTCCATAGATTTAAAAAGGTATCTCTAATGGTTATACGTAGCGGTCTCAGGCTCGATTCTCAGTGGGATTTCCTTAACGAGAATATGTGTATCCTATGGACGCAACAAGCGTAAAATGCTAAGTAAAAATTATGCCAACGGTCAATCCAATATCATGTACTGTATCTAATAATTTTTATATGGCAGTCGTGGGAAAAAATTACCTCTCTTTTTCCAGAACAAAATCCTTTCTCAAACTTCCGCAAAAAACGCTGCTAAATATTCTCATGAATGCTCTGTTGTGAAACGTTAGATTTGAAATTCTGGCATTCCTGTATTCGCTTGCTGTATCCCGTTTACTCAAAACCTCGGATGAAATAAACGATTGAAGAAGTTACGAAGAAGAGCATAACCTTATAAAAGATTAATTATAATTCTTCCCATCGAATTCATCCTTAAAAATTCATTATTCGTTAACTTTTACACTCAAACGTCGTCAGTCTCGCTACAGATAATAATATACTCGAAAATACAGATTCATCGCAAACTGTTTGGCGACCGTACGTTTCCTACGTATTTTAACTCTAAATTTTTGTATAGCAATACTTTCTAAGTGCTTTTATAATTGAGTTAAAAAGTAAAATGTTACGCACATAATATTCTCAAAGGAGATTTTTTTATTGAGTGGTGAATGCGCCGATTATGTTTGAGAGGTCTTACTCGTTTAATCCTTGCGTTTTCGGTCGAAAAATTACTCAGCTCTAACTTTTACTTTGGCAGCAAGTTAAACATCTTTATTGTAAAAGATTACTGAGTGTTCTCAATGAGAAACGGGCATGAAAAAGTCTGACGGACCATTTTTGTCAGACTTTTTCATGTCCGTCTCTCCGTGGGAGTTGCACGTCTCATCGTGCCAAGGCACCCTTTTCCTTGTAGATTATTGAGTGTTTAACTTTGAATATATTGATGGTAAAGCGATCGTTTGTATAACTTTATCCGCATTTTATCTTTACGAAAGCATACCTGAGCTGAACTCGCGAATTGATCCCCTCTTCATATCCTACTATTATGTCAATAAGCGCTGAAAGGGGTGCTTCATTCTCTGAATATTTTTTTTGGTCCTCATTTTCGAACATTATTCGTGCTGCCTCCACTCCCAATTCTTCTCTCGGAAATCGATTGTTTTCGGTGTATTTTTATTTTCGAAACACATTTCATTTCCCTCGTTACCATTGAAGTCGGAAATAATAATCTTTCGGTTTAATTTTCTTAACTCCTTCTATCAAAGAGAAATGTACAGTGTAAAATTCGGAAAAAACTTAAGCGATGTATATTTGGACGGATAGCTTCGTCACTAAATGTTCATCCTTCTGATTAGATTTCACTTCCAACATTCTTAGATGAAAAAGAACATATGAATAATGTGATTTTTGCGTCAAAGAGTGTTTAAGTCTAAGTCTGACACACATAAAGAAACACTTGGGGAAATTTACCCAAGTATGATAATGTACGCCATCACAGATTTGTGGAATGAAGGTTTTAGAAGAAACTGTCTGGATCTTATCTACATTCATAAGTTTTGCTGAATCCTTTTGTTTATCATTTAGAGGTTGAAAGTTTTCCGCGATTTTTAAAGGATTCTCACTTCTTACACACATCAGTCTACGATTGGAAAAGGTTGAGGTGATTCCTATTCTACACAATATTCTATGCGTATGCGTATATATATGTATGCGTATTTGATACGTATTCGTGAGCATTCGTATGCGTATTAATCGTAGGTACGTATTTGTAAGCTATAGTTACTTATCTCGTGAGCCCAATGAAGAATTGATTCATTGCTTGAGTGAAATTTGAAAAGTACACTAGCTGCTTCTCCGGCCGTCCAATGATATTGAGTTAAAGGAATAACAAGTGTGAAAAATAGCGACACGACTGGGACTCGAACCCAGGTCTCCCACTTTCCGGGCAGGTATTCTAACCACTGAACTACCGTGCCGCGTCTCTCTCACACTGTTAAGGGAATGCTTTGTGAGCAAGACTGGCAGTCTCCACATAGTGGCACAACCTGCCGTCCGAGGTCCTCANCCGGAAAGTGGGAGACCTGGGTTCGAGTCCCAGTCGTGTCGCTATTTTTCACACTTGTTATTCCTTTGGGATTTTCCGTAGGTTTTTAATCTACTAAGACACCCTCCTTTCCTTTAATCCTTGATATTGAGTTAATTTACTTAAAGAGTAACATTTCTTTTCGCTGTTCTTTTATTCTTATATTCTTTTTATTTGTTAAAAATAAATAAATAAAATCTTTACTGAATTTTAATGTGAATAAGAATATGAATTGATTTTGATATAATTCTTGAGAAAAAACTCGTAATTATTCTTTGTAAGTATATTCTTCTGGGATTGAGAGGTGTAGCGTAACCAAGTATCCTATTGCAAAGTTTCCTAATTAATTTTCACCGCGTTATGGATTCTTTTTTCGTAGAAACTAATAGTTACTCTAAAAAAAGCAGATGACGCAGATTTTATTTAGTCAGCTGGTATCGAATTATGTGACCTGTATATTTCATTGATTGGCCGTTCCTCGCTTCTTTGATTTATCGAATTCCATGATTACTTAACGAATTGATTAGGTTGTTAGATATTTTAATGCCCTTAGAACCAAATCGACTCGGAATTAACTCCGAAATTAATCAGTAATTCTTCGCATTAGGTGAGCCTGCAATTTCTGTGGTTCGAGTATAGTTTATCGTTTTTATTACTCATGGGATGTGTTTGAATTTTTTATTTCAGAATCACAACATGACATGAAGGTGATCTCATCGTAATCTTTTCTTCTTTAAATCTCTCATTAAATCTGTCATTAGTTCCTAAAGCTATTAACTCTCGAATTTTAACATACTCATAATTGTATTTGGGTTTGTATATCCACATCACAAAAGTTACGGATCCTAATATAATGTGTATGTGATCCTACTCCTCTTTGATAGGCGTTGAAATACAGCGAAATATTTCGGTTTTCGTAGAGGCGTTCAAGCAGCGTCAGTGCCTGTAATAGAGGCCATAGTAACTTCCTACGTTACCTCAATCTTGTCTGTATCCGCATCTTTCAAGAAACATATGTGTCTGGGCTCATATGCGGTTATCGTCACGTATAGTTGATGGAAAATAATTTAACTTTAAAAATACCGATTCTCTCGTCTTGTTTGTTAATTTTTCTGACCGTATGGGCATGCTATCTTCTACGTTTTCTGAGGCACACTATATTTTAATTCCTTACACTAGTTGGTTTAAATCTTCCATTTTCGAACGATTGCGATCCTCTTTCACCGATTTATCGTAGCAGTGTTCGCAATAGGCACCGCCTTAACATTTTACGACTGATCTTGGAAGCACTCGCCGATTTCTCCTTTCCATTTTCGCTTTCTCTCCAAAAAAGCAAAAAGAAAACGGCAGATCCTAAAAAGGCACTCACCTGTTGCAGCCTTCGGATGTCCCTTTGCAGGCGTCTCGGCCGGTGGATGGGTTCAATGGCGGGGATATTAAAACTTGTGTCTCGGAAAGAAGTGCTCTGGCCGAGGATCGGTGGCCGAATAAGGGTTCCCGATGACCGCGCAGCGTTCCTCAGCGTTTCTCTGCCACGAATCCCTTCCCCACGGGTCACGACCCATTTATATACGCAAGGTGCGCGTTCCCCACCTTTTCGCCCGCCCCTCCACTCGGGATGCCACCTCTAAGACGCGCTCAGCCCCTTCCCCATCTCTCGACCGACATTTTCCATGAAATTCCGCTGAAAAGTCCTGTTTGTCTGTTTTATTTGGATCCGCCTGCTGATGTTTCTATCTCGCTTTCCCTTTAGCGTTAGATCTGCGCCGTACCGATTCTCGTCATTTCGGCGTTCTCTTGTTTCATTCGATGTCTCATCCACTTTCCCTTTGTTTCATTCATCAACCTTCCTTCTAGACTTTTTGAAAATCTTTTAATTTTTGCCCTCTTTGCCTTCCTTCCTTATCAAATATTTCAACTTCTTCGCGTTGAGATGTTTGTTCTCCTCTCTCGAGAGTTTTTCCTGAGAAATACGCGTAAGATGATTTTCTTTGAGATTCGAATACTTAGGGATAGTCTGCTGCCCAACTTAACAAATAGCTCAAATTCTGATTGGACTCTTTTAGGATTCGGAGTAGGATATCGGATTGTTATTCGAAATGAGTTAAAAAAGGAAGCGAATGACGGAAAATTTTAGTGGTATGAGGAGTATTCACGTCAGTTCTTCTTTTAGTGCGTAAGTCACTGAATTTGAGGTGAAATAAAAAGAATACTTAAACGATCATGCAGTTAGAGCGGTAATTTTACACGGCTGTTATTAAATTAGGGATTTTAAATAGCCCTTAAGTCGTTCGGCTAGTGCGCGAGAGGTGATGCTGGGTTAGTTCAAACGACTCCTCATTCAAACACAGCACGCATTTCAATCATAGCATAGCAATCGTCTTCGGAAGTGAAAGAATATTATTTTAGAACTAGTAAACGCCCCCCGTCAAGCATGCCGGGACTTAATTTAGTTTAAAAATATATCTACTATCGTATATATCTGGTTCTCCAAAACAAAAAAATTCTGCCGTAAGATCATAATAACTCAATATATTTCTTACCATTATTTATAATATTTATTCTACTGTTTTCAAGGCATGAAAATCTTGTTTGCGTACATTTCTTATAAAAGTTATAAGAACTGATTATCCCCGTGCATTTATATGGGATATCTCATGAAATCAGTGTACAACAATTGCCTTGGTCGTCAAAGGGATGGGTTATTTCCGAAAAAGTTTACGAATTTTCCGTCTATTTTATTAAAGTAGAGATGAGAATAGTTTTCCTGAGGGTTTCAGTATCGTGGAAACACACTACAGTTAGTTTCAGATCTCTAAGTCAAGCCGTTTCTGTAATAAATAGGGAACGGACAGACGTTTGCGTTTTATACATATGATTTTATTATTGAGGAATGCATTTCCGTCAATATCGAAATTGAGGACGGAACAAACTTACCTAATGTACCACCAAAGTTTAAAATGTTATTGATACTGTACTCCACACACTTTACCTCTTCAAACCGGTATGAGTCGAACCGGATTCCCTGGCTCATGATCACTTATGGATCAACACCTCAAATGCAGAATATACCTACAGTATATGTTAATGTAAATATGGAGCAATTCCTTTCCGTCTACATCGTAATTGACATCGTAAATCATACTTCTCTAATGTACCACCAAGTGTAGAATATGTTGTACATAACGTCCTTAACCCACCAGTGCACACATATTTTCTAATATTAATTTCAAGAAACCCATCAGACTTTTTTTTACCTCGACACTGAAAATTATCTTTTTGCTATTAACAAAATTAGGTTGCTACAAACGCCTAAACATCGAAGACACGATATTAATACAATTTCATTGAGTCATATTTGTAAATGTTTTAATACTTTAATCACTCTTGATTTTAAAGAATTGGTGTGGTTAGACAGACTATACCTTTAAAATGATTCATCCAAGCAATAAATATATTGTATTCCTTTGAATTCCGAATGTATCGTATTTGTTTAGCCCAATGCCAGTGCTGCCACCTACACGGATTCAAAATAAACTAAACAGCTACAGACACTTAAATAATGTTGAAAAAGTAAACGATTATCACTTACTTTACTGATATTTATGAGCAACCAAATCCGAGAAAATGTGCAGATAATATGTTATATTTATGAATTTAACGGAGGAAACATAAAACACTTAAAGCTTAAAATAGCGTGTTTGGAGATAATTTAATGTTTAAGAAAGAAGAGAAATTTTGAAATGAACTTATCTGTGTATAGAAAATCACTTAAATTTACCAGTAGAACTTGAACATATCTTACAAAATTCCTATTATTTTACTGAAGCATCCTTAAGCATTTACGTTTCTAAAATCACAACTTTATTGACACAGGCTTTCACAAAATCCAAGAAAATGTGAATGAAATGCTTTTCACTGTAACTACATGTTTTATCAACGTTCAACAATATCCTTGGTCGTCAAAGGGAAGGGGTGTTTATTTCTGAAAAAAATACGAATTTTCCGTGCATTTTATCAAAGTTCTCGCAATTGCATTGGTCGTCAAAGGGATGGGTTTAGATACCTGATGAAATCAATTGAGATTTATAACTTTTTTGGTCCGGTATATACACCTATATGTCAATCTGCATCTTTCTCCTCATTGGTTGATTTTTGGCCAATCAGGGTTGAGCTGTTGTTTATTTCCAAAACATTTTACAAATTTTCCGTGTATTTTAGGAAATTTCTCGACATTTCGAAATTCTATGAATGTTTCACGACTAAAATAACACTCTATGTCCATTTTCCTTTCTTGTGACACTTGCTTCAATATCATAGAGCCATTGTTTCTAATTTAATTTTGTAAAAAAAACGACCATTGCAAATCATGAAAAGGTACTTGTATTTATAATATTTATTCTACTGTTTTCATGTAATTTTACGTAATTTTTTATAAAAATTATAAGAACTGATTATCCCCATGCCTTTATATGGGATAACCTATGAAATCGATCTTCAACAATTGTTTTGGTCGTCAAAGGGATGGGTTGTTTATTTCTCAAAAATTGTACGAATTTTCCGTGTTTTTTATCAAAATCCTCGAAAGTTCGGATCTATATCATTTTCTCGGATCGGATCATTTTCTTTTCTTGTGACGCTTGTCTCAATTTCGTAGGACGATTTTTTCTAATTTAATTTCGCAAAAGAAACAACCTCTTCAGAGAAAGAAAACCTATTTTACGTTTATTCCTTATGGTAAAATATGGGATAACTCATGAAATCAATGATCAACAATTGCTTTGGTCGTCAAAGTGATGGGTTGTTTATTTTCGAAAAATGTTACGAATTTTCCGTCTATTTTATCAAAGTTCTCGCAATTTCGAAATTATATGAATGATTGACGACTAAAATAAGATTTTATGATAATTTTCCTTTCTTTTGACACTTGTCTCAATTTCGTAGGATAATTGTTTCTAATTTAATTTTGTAAAAGGAACAACCTCTGCAGATAACGAAAACCGTACGTTTTTACGTACATTTCTTATAGAAAAGTATACTCTCTGATTATCCTAGTGCATTTTTATGGGATAACCCATGAATTCAATGTTCAATGATTGCCTTGGTCGTCAAAGGGATGGATTGTTTATTTCTGAAGAATTTTACGTGTTTTTTATCAAAGTTTTCGTAATTTCGAATTTATATGAATGGTTAACGACTAAAATAAGATTCTGTGATTATTTTCCTTTCTTGTGACTCTTCTCTCAATTTCGTAGGACCATCGTTTCTAATTTAATCTTATAAAAGAAACGACCTCTGCAAGTCATGAAAACGTAATTTACGTACATATCTTATGGAATCGTACTTTGCGCTCCTGGGTTCGAACCCGGGCCTTCGGTATTTTATAATTTCAAAAACTGCGAGTTTCTAGATTGTCAATGAGTTAGTTAAGCTAAACAGATGATTGATTCGCGATACAAAAATGTAAACACTGTTATAAAAAATCTTGAGCTAAAAGATGATCCCGGGTAATATTTGCGTACATAATATTTGAAAGGCTACATACATTTACGTTAACCTTTGTTTAGCACGCTAAAATTCATGTTTACCAAGATAATTTTCGAAAACGTTTCAATTCAAAAGGAATTAGGAAATATCACTTTTCTCGATGTTTCGCACATACTAATTATTTTTACATCCAAAACTCTTCTTTACACTTAATTCTTAATATGCGCTTTCTAACAACAATATTATAGATAATGCATACCATTTTCTATTTTAAACAATATTGATTAACTAAAATTTCAATGTCTGGTAAATTAGGTGATTGTATCCGGTGAAACATTTAGAAGTAATTTAAATTTAAAGTACTCAACTTTACTTACATTTACAAGGATAATTTTTTGAAGATAAATCATTCAAAATCACAAGCCATTGTCATCGGGAATCCAAAGTTATTAAAACAACTTAGTCAAAATTTTTAAATCACTTAACTTTACTTACATTTGTTTGCACCTCGCTTAGTCATTAACATTTCAAATACTGCCCAGAGCCAAAGCGATATTTCTAATTTACAAAGTTCTTGATTATAGCATTGGAGCATTTATATCAAAACGACAATAAATTACCATACAAATCGCCATGATATCTTAATAAGGATACATTACTGATAATAAGTTAATAGTTTGGTAAAGTATTTAATTATTTGAACTATATTCTGAAGTAATCTTCATTTCAAAGTGTGACATTTACTTACGCTCGTTACTTTTAGCATAATTCTTCAATGTTGAAATATTGATTTGTGGGATTTCGTATTATTATTTCGCAAATTCGAAAAAATCGTCTTTAAGGATGATTTTCAAAAACGTTTCAATTTTTTTAAAACGTTGAAAAACGTTCCAATTCGTAGGGAATTAGCAAATATCACTGTTGTCGATGTTTCGCACATACTAATTACTTTTACATCTAAAGCTCATTTAAGAACAGAAAATTTAATTACAAGTATTTACGATGCTATTCTCTGTCCAACATCATGAAGACACAATGGAAATCTTATGGCCCCGTGCATTTCTTACGGGAGTTCGACGCGCGCTGTTGCAACTTTAGCATAGAAAAAGACAGCTGGCAAAAATTAATTTTTAATACTTTTATCATACAGCAAAAGTAATTCCACACAGCATGGTGCAATTTAATCAAGGTTAAATAAGATCGTAATCGAAGGAAAAACAGGAAAGTGATACTTTCGAGAAAATCGGGAATAAGTTGCGGTTTTCTTTGAATCGATATATTTAGGTCTACCTTTCAAGAAACACGGTCTTTCTTTGTATCACTATCTGTCTCATTTTATTCACATTCCACCAATGCTATTACTTTTCCTGTTAAAATTTTTGGAGACAAATGCTGTAGCGAAATCTTTGGGAGTGCCGAGAATTTTCGGCAAAATGCATTGAGAAATGTAGTCGCTAGCTACTTTTCGTTATTTATACGTAGGAAAAAACTTGAAGCGAGAAAGTTTTTGAGAAAACACTGAATTTATTTTCTGTGAAAATCTTAATCCTCTAACTTAATTGATAACCTTAAAAAATGAATTTATATTTCGGAGGTTACGCAGTCCTCGGCGCGCGCGCCATTTACTCCAAGGCAGATATAAATCGATTCGCCTATTTCCCCGATTGCTTGTAATATTCTCATTAATGTGATCACCAACAAGAATTTTCATGATTGTACGTCCGTAAAAGTTCGGTAGACATTTAGTGAAATTTCCGTTTTGTAGTATAACCTTGTTTAAATAATAACTTTTTAATTAGTTTTGAAATTGTGTTAAATCACCGAAAGCGAGGGAGCATATTTCCTATATAAAATGCTCCACATTTATAGTTTAAATATTCCCCACATTTTCAAGATGGTAGAATTATTAGGAAGAAAACATTTGTCATCATACGGCATTTTAACTACAGAAAAAACATTTGTGAATTAATCGTTTTTTAACTAGATGTCGAAACATCATAAGGCACGTAACAATTTCACCATCTGCTTCAACATTTATACATTTTTTTACAATTATATAATTGCTGAAAGAAATCATCCACAGAATACATGCAAGCTTGGACGGGCGAATGCAAGCAGCAAATATAAGAAATATTAAAATGAGTCTTTTATTTTCTGCATGTATCCGTTACCCTCTCTGAGAGTATTTTTATATATCCTAAATATAATTCACTCTAGACATCTTAAGACATATTCAAACACTGCGATGATACCAGATGTGATCAAACGAACTGGAAATACAAGGTCCGAAAGGGTGGGAAATTTCATTTTGGTCACAGGTTATTTATCCATGTTCCTACAAAATCTTTCAGCCGAATGGCATTCGCTTTTTTGAGTAGAAACTGTCTGTGAGTATATCTTTACAAAACAAAGCCGGACTTCGCAGTAGAAAACATAGTGTATTCACGCAAGTTACGTTTCCCTGAAGGACGCCTCAATTATTCGAAATATTTCCATGAATTAAAACAGATTATCATTTCCATAATGAAAATGGAACCAAATTTAGAACATGTAACTATTTGACACCTATGATGATGGAATGAACTACCGCTTAGGAAAGTGGTACTCTTTCAATAGAAAACTGCACCCTACAACTCCTATTGAATGAATCTTGAGATAACGTAAATGGCTAAATCAGTCGCCAAATAAAATCAGTCCATTGGAAAATAAAGTTGTTCGAACGAAAGGATATTTCCATAAAGTCGGGACCGACAACATCGATTTTACATTAGAATCTATTTCAGATCGAAGAAGGCTAATCTCATCTAATGTTGTAAACAGACTAGCTCTTCTTGATTAAATATTTCATTCCGATAATTTAATCTATTATAGAGATAAAAAAACATTCCTTAAGCCGTTCGGAAGGTGTAAAAGTGTTGCGTTAAGTCAGTCAAATCGGGGAAAACTCGCGTTCTTTTGAGAACCCGATACGTATTTCAATGGCATAATTATTGGGTATAGAAGAATACAAAGGCAAGTATCATCATATCATATATAATTTCCCAAGTGTCCGTCCGTCCGTCCCCCTCCGTATCTCAGAAACGGTTAGATTTAGAGACACGCGGTGAACTGCGTTGGATTTCTAATTACTGGAAACCCAGGCATGCTTGATATCATCCCCGGAAAGACCCGGAGTCGAACCTCGTAGCTAAAAATGTGCTTCCGTAAGATTACATGCGATTTTTTCCTTTTCGAGAGTGCAAGGCTTTCTTTCTTCATTAATTAAAATACCTAATTTTGAACGTATTTCTGTCAAACTTTGTTTATTCGAAGGTAAAATCTGCAACCAATCTTATTTTTACCGTGTTTAAACGTTTTAAGGTCCAATTTTTAAATAATTTTACTTTTATTTCGAAAATTAGTGGAAATGTTCTTCTTTTTCTGCACTCGCTACGGCAACCGTCATTGTTGCCTCGGATGAATAAACAAGCTTTAGAAAGAAGGGGTGAGGGTTGTTTACTATCTAATATCTTTAAGCGTCTGTAGCAACCAAACGTAACTATTTACAAATAATTTCCTGTGAACTTGCGTTTTCCTGTTGCGACGAGAATATAAAATTAATACTTTTATGCGATTAAAATGAGGTTCAGTTATTCTCATTGAGTTAAACATTCTTCCTCATTAATTTGGAAAATACTTTAGAATAATATGTGGAGTAATACGACATTCCTCGTATCAATATTTGTCTATGTCTATGTCTATGTGTATACCCTGCTAGCCACCTTTCGGCGTGTGGCAGGGGGTGCATGCACCAAGACTCTATTTACCTAGTCGATTACTTTCGCGTATCGTTCGCGGAAAAAACGAATTCTTGAATCGGTTCGTTTTCGCATCNATATTTTACGTTGTTTTTATTGATTTGTTGGAATTGAATATTTTTACAATATTTACTATAATTATCTGATGTGTTTCATTGCAATTTACTTCTTTTACTACCTAGGGATATGTTGTGTTTTTTAGTTTTAATAGTTCTTCTACAGATTAAGCTTGAACGATTCTTTTTCAGTGTATTTGTGCAGATGACGTCTTTCGTCTTGGCTTTCCTTTCTAAGTTTTGCAGTTTTTCACTTTCATTTCAATTTCCTTCTCAAGAGCATTTATCTGCAAAATTAATGAGTTGAAGTAGAGGTGATTGCCTTCTTACTCCATATAATATTCATCATCATACGACATTCCTCATATCAATATTTCATCATTGAAGAATTATTAGTTGAATCGCGAGAGCGTAAGTAAATGTGATGATATCAAATCAAAAGTACTTCAGTGTTGGTCAAAAATTATATACTTTAATAGTCTAAGATTGAAATTAACTTTTCTTAGATAAATTATGATTTGCAGTGGCTTACATGTTCTAAAGTTAAAATCAAGAACTGTATAAAAAAGGAATGTCGCTTTGACTCTGGGCAATATTTGGAATGCTTCTAACCAACCGGAATGTAATTTTATGTAAATATAATTAGCTATTTAATATCAAAACTACTTACAAAAATTTTCAGTGAATCAAAATGCATATAACGCTAGATATCGAAATCTAGGTAAGTTGATATTGCTTAGAATATATAATGGTTTTCATTACCTTCGAAATTGTTCGAAATTTGAAATGAAGAAACTACGAATTATTGAAAAAACGTTATGTATATTCTCTGTCCAACGTCATGAAGACACAATGGAAATCTTATGGCCCCGTGCATTTCTTACGGGAGATCGGCGCGCGCTGTTGCCACTTTTGCATAAAAAAAACAGTTTGCAAAAATTTATTTTTAATACTTTTATCATACAGCAAAAGTAATTCCGCACAGCATGGTGCAATTTTATATAGGTTAAATGTGGAGCATTTGAAATAGATACGGTATATTTTCAAATAGTTTTGTGTATCCATGGTATTTAAAACGTCAAACGTGTCAAATTATTCACTTTGTGAAATTGAATAATTCAGATGCCGGATTATTTAGCATTTTTATTTTATTAACTTACATGTTGTAATACTTAGAGATTTAATGTATATTTTTTCAAGGTGATGTATTGCAGCCACATTTGCGATAATGCAAACTCTTTTACGTCATGATAAATTTTCCCTGCTTTTAATTATAAAATATCTGTTGGATTTCATAATCCGTGTATTTATTCCATTAATGAAATTCTAATTATTAAATATCGGGTTGACTGAATATATTTAAGAATAATTATTTCGTTGTCATTTAGGATTCCATCTAAAAGATTTAAGTGTAAGACACTAGTCCTTTTAAGTTCTGGATAACTTGTTTATGGTATTACAGTTGTAATATAATGAATCAGTATCTGTTTTTTGCTTAATTTCACGAAATATCAGCCCTATCAGCTTCTCGAAAGTCTAGAACACATTCAAAATAACCGAATGATTTTCTCTCTGATGTTTTTTTCCAGTATTTCCTGTCCAAAATAAGATTAAATAATGAATGCAAAGGACAAGTTTTGAGGTCAAGGGAATAAAATTAACAACCTTTAAATGGGAATTGTCTACATATTTGTAGAAAACATGTAAAGTTTCTTATTCGGTGGAAATAAAAAAAACTCACGATTCAAACACGTACTATCTGTTCGTATTCTATTCCCTAAGGATTGAGTACATCAATTAATTAACATCGAATTTTGATTTTTAAATTTATTTCCTGAGTTTTCTTTTACAGTTATTTCTTCCTCGTAACAATATTGTTATGTTCAACAATATGGTAAGGGTCATTGTTAGGAACATAGCCTCGAAATCCTCAGACGGAGCATAGAGAGGTAATGTAGATAAGCCCCGAAAAGATGCTAATTTCTTTCTGATTCTGTTTGCCTTTAGGTTCGTGTACACTGGTGACGGCGGTGTCAAATCACGCTGACACACGTTCGAGGGAAACGTAGTCCATTACATTCGCTCTGTGGTCCTTTAGGTTGATATTTACGAACTCCATAGGCCTAAGCTGATGTCTTGTTACGCGATTAACTGTTTGTCAAATTCACTGTTCCGCTATTTTTGAAAAGGGAAAAAGTATTACTTCGTTAAATTTCTCTTGTTTTCTAGGTAAGCGTCATTTAAAAGTCTAGACTAAGTTTCTTTCTGTAAATGAAAACCCGAAGAAAAGTATATCGAGGAAGGTTTTAGGTTATTTGGAAAATTTATGTACCATGTATTTTAGTTAGGTTGTGATTTCAGACAGATGATGGGATATCATTGGAAATAAGGGGGATTCTAATTTGGAGATCCATTTAATTGTAATTTTTTCGTATTTATATTGTAACTGATAAAGATTGGAATTGTCACGAAGAAACAAAAATATTGTAACTTCTTAATTTACTGTATAGTAACGAAGAAATCCTAAATTACCAGAATAAATAAAGTGGTCCAGGAGTAAAATTCGCCATAAATATTTTTCAAATATGTTAACATTCTAGTTTAACGAAGCCGTGACCTTCGGGTAGGATTTTAGCGAAGCTATAATGCAGCAGATTTGGTAGATTATTGAAATGCGTTAGATTTCTAGCAGCAATAAAAACAAGGGCAAACGTCTTTTTTCCTTTTTTCGGCGGTTCCTGGCGTGCAAAGGGTACGAAATGAGTCTACGGAACTCATTTGGTTGAGTCGCGCCATTTACTCAGTATAAGTTTTATTGTAGGCTTCGTAAAATGCGTACCTCAGAACCTATTTCTTTTATTATTTATGAATACGTCTTAATTGGAATTAATTAATTAAATGGAATTTTTGTATGCATTGAATGGCTGCGGAAATTCGTCGAAATTATAGAAAATCTAGTTATTCTTGTTCAATTATCTGTCCGAGTGTAATTTTCTTTCCAACGTACTCTCAATTTTCTCTACCATTGAGTTCGTTTTTCTGTCTCATCGATACAACGAGGAATCTCAATCGTCCTCTCTGTTAGAAATCGCTGCTTTTTCTGCCGAACGAGTGGCTCATTTTTCACTTTTAAGGTGTGTCTTTTAGTAAAGAACTTAACCGCATGTCATTCTTGTTTTTGAGAGTATTTCTCGAATGCCGCGGGTTTCCCTTACATCGCCCCGCCTATTTCTAAGCTCAATTTTTTTTTCCGAAATTAACAAGAGAAATTAACAGAAAGAGTAAAAACTCTTTCTTTAAGAAAGGCATACCACTTCAGCAGAGTTTTGATTAGAAATAAGATAGTATTGAATTTATCCTCCCAAATAAAATGCACGTGCCTTAGTTCTCCTCGGATAATTAACTGTCGTCCTCCAGAATTATTCTCAGATTATTGTCGTGACGCAATCAGCAGCTTTATAGCTGAATTCTCTAACTGCAAATAAAAGTTTCCTTTGTCTCACAATTTGGAAAGAAAAAGCCATTCAATAATCTAAATGAAACTATGTCCAATCATATATTTAAGTGAATGAATTCCATAATTAATTTGAGTCAGTAGCTTCATTCCTTCAAGAGCAAGATCCATGCCATATTTCCACATCTACCTGTCAATCTAGAAAATATTGCATTACTTGGATTTGAAGTTTTATGTTAGATTTCTATTGTTTGATTTGCTGGACTCCTTTGCCATGTAAATTATGGCTTAGAACACCTAAGGTATTTCTTATTGAAAGATTTGTTATCATTTTTAAAGAGAAATATAAGATAACTGCAATAGGAGGAAATGTATGTGAAAGCCGCCTTTCGGAGTGTGGCAAGGGGTGCATACACCATGACTGTATTTCCCTAATCGATTACTTTCGCATACCATTCTCGGAAACAATGAATTCCTGAGTTCATTTGTTCTAGCAAATTGATCAGAACGGCGTATGTTACATGGAGGACGCATTATATCGGCTACATCATCTCTGAATGTGCTTCCTCTGAACTTACCCAGTAAATTAATCCTTTTTTTAAACCTTCTACTTTCTAAAGATTCCCATCCTTCGTCCCGAAGCATTTGTTTAGTGCCCACTGATTAATCGTAGCAATTCTTCACCAAACGTATCGTTTTTCGCTGCACCTTTTCTAATTCCCGATATTTAAGTCTTATGTATCTAAGTATGTAGAGTCTTAGAAATATGCTGATAACGTAATGGAATTCTCAATTTTATGCGATCATCTTTAAAATTACACTGTTCCTCTTTGATCGCAAGAATATTCACGGATTGTCAATTAATTAATTGTGCAGAAATGAGGAGTTTAAGCTGATGTTCAACGATCCCTACCATTTGCATCATTTCTCATTTAATTAGTTTTGGTGCTTCTGATACTTTCTTCTTTGCGATTTGTTACATCTTTAATCGTATCCGCTGTTATTTCTACGGATTTTTCTCTATAATATCACCGTATTACTAGCGCAATTTTATTGGCATGTACTGCTTAGCACTTACCTGCTTTTTTGGCTGAATTACTCATGGTGAGATAATTAGGCTGTCTTTTCCACGTCTGCTAAATGTTGAAATAACTGGAAGATGTAAAAGAATGGAGCTCCTCGTAAGTTACAATCCACTTCAAGTTTTCCCTTTCGTGTTTTTCTGATCTCTACTTTCACTCATGTTATTTTTGGAAAAGAGAGACAGATTCCCGTGTTTTTTTGGGCCTCCTTGAATATTTTATCGTTTATGTGAATGCACTTGCGATTTGAATTATTCATGTCTTTCGGCGGTTGCATAAATATTGGCACAGAACTTAGGTTCCCAAAAAAGTTTTCAAGCGGAATCTTAGGGAATATTAAACCACTATTATTAGTCCAAAAGTTTTGAAGCCTAAAGTTCGGAAAGTTGGGGGCAAAGCTATTTGTTTCATTATTTTAGCTCTTTGAGTAGATCTTTATGTTGACCATTATAAACTGCCTAAGGAATGTGTAATTGCAATCTAAAATTATTTTTTTTGCCACAATGCATGTATTCATTTTACAAAGTAAAAATAAAAATAGGACACCCTGTGTTATACTTACTCCTACTGTTACTGTGTTGAAATATGACACCCTGTTTTATTTTATTTTACAAAGTAAAATATTATGAGTATAACACAGAGTGTCCGCTAACCTGGAAAATCTTAAAAAATTCAGGGAGTGTTGTTCTTCTTGAAGTTTCGTAGTTAACTTCCAAAAATGTATTTCTCAAACTCTAAACTAAGAATGATCGTCTGTTGCTTTCATTACGGGGCTGCGAATTAGTTCGGTTAAAATTCTCTGAAAAGTTTCGATGACAGCGTTTTTGTGACCAATTTGAAGCTTATAAGACGTAGATGTTCTCCTTTTTTCTTCATATAACGTTTTTTCAATATCGCGATTATGCAACGTTGGATTGTACCGAGTCGCAGTTAGCAGGGGGATCTAATTTCTGTCTGGACGAGAGAAACAGCTAATATAGCATGATAAGAATTCGTTTTCTACTTGAAGGGTTTTGTTTATTAGTTGACGTCTCAAGTTTAGCTGAAATTACTCAGTGAAACTGAAATGATGCTATTCATGCCACTGCTGGAGCTATTTTCAGGTGTATTATTTTAATGTAACAATTCACATCAATATTTTTTTCAGAATTTTCTTTCATTTTCTAGTACAGATGTACTCTTTTAAAGGAGAATCCCCGTCAATAACTGGGGAACTGGGTAATTTAATCGGGAATGTGCACATACTCGAATTATTTACATATTCACATATACTTGTGGCCTACAGTGGTATAACTCAATAAACCTACTGCCTATAGCTGGATACTCATCTGGAGCAGCCTGAAGTGTATTGGAGGTTCTCCAATACACTTCAGGCTGTCCTTTCAGGTTGTCCATTTCAGCTAGGAAAGAGTTAAACTAAAGTTAAATAAACGTAAATATGAAAAGGGAACACAGTTTTTCTGATGAAGTAGTTCACTTTGACAAACTTACCTGATCTCAAACCGCACCCAAGCGACCTTCCTGCTTGTCTACAGCTGGCTCTGACACTTAAACAATATCATTATTTACTTATATTTTTATTATACAATTTCACCGCAGGTAGATGCTGGCGACGTTGTATTATGCCACATTCAACAATTCAAACAGTTCTATTGACATAAATACAAATAATTGGAACTTAAGTAACCCAGCCCACTGAGACAGAGTATTTTACAAACTTCTCAACTTACGTTTTAAACAGCTATAATTTACATGTCAAGACTACAACCAATACAAAAAGTACGTATATTTACAAACAAGTTTAATGTTTCCTAAAAAATCCTTACATATACTAATACGGAATACATTACATAAAAACTACAATAATTTATCTCCAATAAAATTATATACGTCATTATTGCAATATAGTATATACATTACATCATTATAAGATATTTTTACACCGTCTAAATTCGTTACTTGTTTACAGTAAGGGTTTGAAGGCCTCATAACATATTGCATTTCTTTATCATTGTGTTTAGAAACGAGTAATTAACCACATCCGTCCTTCGTTTTCTCAGTGTCAACGTTTCAATCAACGCACAATATAATTTGGTTTTTCAGTCAGTAACTTAGCTGCTTCGCCAGTGTCCTTTACTTGAAAAATTCCTGTAAACCATGTGACTTTTTTCTAACGATTTCCATCCAAGAATTTCTAAAATTTTTGTCACGCTATCTTCTCTGCTGTTTCTGTCTAATACATGCAGGTTTCCGTTGTACTTTTTCAATTTTCTTAATATTGGTGTTGCCATGCGGATCCGATACATTCGTTGCATATTCTAATACAAGCCTCACTGTTGCAATGTATCCTAAATCCTGTTAAGCTTTGCTACTACAGTGAAAACTCTATTAAGCGGCCACAAACATAAAATAATGGTCGCTTGAGGTGATCTTTGGATGGAGGGAAATTTTTTAGCCCGAAGGAATCCATGAAATTGATGATTTTGAGCTAATGTCCTTAGGATATATAATTTTAATGGATTATTTCATATTTATATTCAGAAATACTTTTTCATTCACAAAAGTATTTTATGTAATTGTTTAATGAATGAATTTAAACACTTTTTCTTGGGGGCACAAAGTTCAAGAGAATCTATTCTATCTAAGTTTTAATTAATCTCCGGGTATATTTTCTGGGCCACAAGACGTTTTTTTCAATGTTTCCAATTGTCTTTTTATCCCTGCGCTGCTAATGATAAAAGTCTGCTTATGATATCCCTCCCAAACTCCTCCTTTTCCTTATATATTCTAACTTGGTTATGGACAAAACTGGTCGTTTTTTGTGATTTTTGTGGGATTGTAGTAGTTTATTTTATTATATAAAGTAAACATACCCATTTTAATGTAGCTGGAGCACATTCTAGTATCTTTTTCCTTCACACTCAAATTCATTCCCTTTCGTTGCAAAATTCACGTTTTTGAGTATATAGGTCGTCAGCGTACACTGAAGTGTATCCTTTCATCTCTGGAATCGACTATTCGATGTCGTTAACGTTGTGTAATTACTAAGCATCGACTAGTTTCAAAAACTCGTGGAACGCAACTTTCAAACAACGCATTCCTGACTGTTCGTTTCTTCGAGCAAAAAAATGTTTCTTAAGGTATCTCATATTCCTTAATTAATCCTTCTAATACGTATGAAAACTATAGTACTATGGTAACTATTTACTGGTGACAATATTGGTCACTGCCTTCAATAGACGACTTATGAAACATCTGCGGAAGATATCATGGTTCATTTGAGGTACTATAATATGAAATTACTATATATCGATTCATCCCGTCTCTGTAAAATGAAATGAGGATATTTATATGCAATATCCTCCGTCTTCATTTTCAATGAAGGGAAAATGAGAACTCAGGTGAAGCCCCCCTTTGATTATGCAACCGAAGGTACATATGTGTCTTGTAAGAAGAAGGATTTTCTGGATACTATTGTGTGATCACTGCAGAGAGGCCGACTATTTGGACACGCAACTATATGTTTCTTGAAAGACTTTTACGATTTGGATTTCCACCGGTAAGCAAGCCAGTGAGGTGGAAAAAGTTTAATCTTTAATGCTTAAATCTACCATAAGTCAAGTACGTATATTCATTTTAATACCTACAATTGAAATAACTGTTGTTTATGGTCTCTTATTATTGTAGAAAGTAAATTGTCTGGCTTTCGATTTCTGTATAGCAGGTTGAAACATTAATTGCCCCCGGCTTACTGAATTCATAGATTTTAGCTGCCATAATATAGTGTATTTACGTTGTTCGCGGGCAAGAGAAATTATTTCTTAACAAAGACATGCAAATGCGTATTAATGACAGAATTTTGTTTCTTTAGTCGAAAGAAAATTTTTCTTCACTTTGTGAAGATCCCTGTTCTGTATGTGGATATGATAACTTACTTCATTGTTATGATACAACACTTGAATTTCACCATTTTTCCTATTTTGCGGAAAAATGTTTTAAAATTCTGTGGAATACTTCAATTGCAGAAAGACTGAATTTGAAAAGTGTCTGTTTTTTTTAAATTTCGCATGTGCGAGATTTTGTTTTGTTATTGCTGGATTGAAACGTCCATCATTTCTCTAACAATGACGAAGATACACGTCACAATGGGCGGATCTTAATGATATAATTATAATAATTTCATCAATAATGATTGAAACTCTTTCTCTCAGAAATGTTCTGTTCCGGCCTAGATTAGTGGGGCTCCCAGATAGCCAAGTGGGCACCGCGTTCGACTTCTGTGAAAGCGGTCCCGGGTTCGATTCCCGGTGGGTGCCTACGTGCGAAATGACCTAAGCAGTCGAAGTCTTTTAATACCGAGATTAGTGCCAACGACACGCGTCTCACAAATATTTCGTTAATTTTTGAAGTCTCCTCCAGCGATTTATTACTAACTTCACGTTTGCTGTCATTTCTGTGAATATTGTCGGTATTTCACTTCCTGATTTGCGTCTGCATACCTTCCATTAATAACAGGTTTGATCGATACTATGGCACTCTAAAAAGCTTAGTTACTTTTAATCAATAGACAACTCATGATTGGTGAAGAACGATCATCGTCGTTTTACTGTGGCTAAAATCTCAGTGATCTTCCGTCTTCGCCCTCGATTATTTTCAAATATAAGCAGATGGACACTAACGGAAAGTTATTTAAAACCTTCTCGATTCAACTATTTCCGAGAAAAACTTTCGAGCGAAGTCAATTTCTTAAATCACAGGCTGTACCATCAGTGTTTTGTGCAAATTAGAAAAAAGTATCTTTTACTTGACACATTGCTTTCGGTTGTTTTCATGGATGCGATAATAGGGAAGTCGCTAAGGTAATAATCATGGCTTTTATACTCGTTTTTTTTTTCAAGATTTCGTGGAAATTTCATTTGTAGTGTCAGAATGTTGCGCTTACGTAGACTTATGCCACCATTAGCAATAATGTTTTGTAAGCAATAGCCAACCAATTTAATTTGATCGTATGTCTCATTATCTCCCAGTATTTGGATGATCTGGAGATAGATCTTTATTTCCTCTACTCTTCATCTAAATACCCTCGAGAAAATACGAACACTTAACGATTCGAGCCGATCTGGCATTGAATTTTTAAAGGAAGAGCGGAAATGCATGAACATTTTCTAAAATCATAGTCATATTCTAGAGGTACTTGTATAGTATGCCAATGGACCTACAGATTGTCCATCTTCGTAGTCGTTGCACTCCATTTTGAGGAAAAAGGAAACTTGTTCATTCAACAGATAGTGGTGCTATTCTTCGTAATAATCAAAGTTGCTCTTTCCAAAAATTGTACTAATGGTCTAACGTAATTTTATCTCCGTATATGTTTTAGATATCGCATTCAGCCATGAAAACAAAACGAGAAATTGAAGTTGAAGGAAAAAAATAGCAGTAAATTAACGTTTTGCTTTTCACTATCAATAATACTGCAATTAGGGACAATATTTCTGTATTTTAGTTCTTGAATTCTTTATTACAGACGCATGGATTAGTGTTTTGATTAAATAACTCCTTAACAAGAAGCAATCAGTTATTAAATGTGATCAGTAGCGAAATCGTTCTTCAGATTTCCCTTATCACTGGACAGGGTTTTGTTTACATTCGTACGTGGCATTTGCATCACTCCTTTCTCCGCTCATTCGTTTTTCATATTACTCCTTCATACTCTTTCATCAAAACTTACAACTAATATTGTAAATCCTAAATTTCTTTTGTAAACTTCTTTTGCTTCTGATTAATTCATCTTACTTTAGATTCGCTTTAATTTCTACTCCTTATTTATTTCCCCTCTATGATTAAATACAATTCTCATTAAACCAGAAAGGGATTATATGATAAATAATCCTTAACATAAGGGTTATTATTTTCGTTACGTGAGGAAGCTAGAATTAATGAACCTAAATTCCGGAGCTTTGGAATAATCTTATTATTTAATTCGTAAAGCGTCACGAGTATTCCTTATGTAATATAAACGAGAGGGAAATAATGCCATAAGGAGTAATAGGTCGAAGTTTGTTTAAGGCGAGCTCTTTCTTCCTTTTCTCTGTGTATCCAGGACGTGTTCTAGCTTATTTTCCAATGGTCGCGACCCCGTATTGTCAACTAGAAAGATGAGTTAATGGTGGCGAAGCAAAGGCCATAAAAATACTTCTTCCCTCACCTGTTGACAGCTCCGCGCCTGGTCGTCTCGTTCCCCAACCTCCAGTGCCCACCCCCTCCTGCTTCCTCTCCTTAGCGCCCCCACGGAGGCCTCCACTCCCTCTGCTTTGTGACATGGACCTTTAGAGTCAGCCTAAATCCCGCGCAATCTCTCTCTTTTTATCTTCGGGGCCAAAAAGCGCTTTCTCCCTCCAATTTCCGATGCTCTCCTCCTGTAAAATAGGAAGAATGACTCTCAGTATTATTGTATCCATCAAGATATAGTCACTAAACTTGTTTGCTTGATGATTTGTTACTTTTGTAATTTCCTGTACTCAGGGTGCGAAAAATTCACAGTTTTCGGTGTTTTTTATCGAGATTGATGCCAAGACTCGATACATAGAAGGCGGATTCTTTTATATGCAAGGAGGGTCTATTAAGTTAAATGTTATTTTATTTAATCAATGCTTGTAATGTATAAAGCACGGAACCTCACCCGTGGAAACCGGAAAAAGACAACTCTCTTGCGTTTAATCCCAGTGACTTTACCGTTATTAATATACTGTTATTCTTCATATAATATATTATACATTCGCATCATTAGATACTGCAATTTATATCCTGCTCTAGGTGGTAACCATATATATATAGGTTATGGTAATACAATAAGAGTCCTACAAAAATGATAATCTCCAAAGATACGATAAAATTAGAAAATCATATGCCCCGTATTATAATGTAGTCTTAAACTACTCTTAAGGGCCACGTATTGCATTGTCATGCTAAAGTGAGTTAAAGTGAATATTTTAGTGAACTTGCTGAAGTGCCAGTTGATTTTCAACGGGGAAAATAGAGATAGTTAAATATGGTAGTCCTATTTTTGCAAAAGATAAACTAAAATTTCTCATCTGACCTCAATTTCCAATGTATTCTTATATGTAAAGGCAGGAGATCTGATTCAACATTGGAATTAGTCGTCAAGGGAATGTTTGTTTACAACCTGAAAATTATAGAAATGTTTCGTTCATTTAACCAAAGTTCTTACAATTTCGAATCGGAAGTAATTTTACACGGTCAAAATAAGAATTTTCATTCGATTTCCATTGTTTTGGTGCTTGCCTCGATTTCGTACGGCTATTCTCTCGGATTTGATTTTGCAAATGGGATAAACCATGCAAGCGATAAAAGTATGCTGTACATGAATTTCTTATGGAAACAGTTTTAAACGTCTAGAATGAACCGGGGCCAGTTAAGAAGTACATCTACATCAGTACCCTGCAAGCCGCCTTTCGGCGTGTGGCAGGGGGTGCAAGCACCATGACTCTACTTCGCTAATCTATTGGTTTCGCGTATCGTTCGCGGAAAAAATTAATTTTTGAAACGACTTGTTCTAGCATCTATTTCTCTGACTTTCCTGGCAGTATCAGAACGGCCTATATGAGGCATTATGTCGGCTACATAATCCGTGAACGTGCTTTCTCTAAATTTATTAAGTAGATTTATACTTTTTTTCAGCCTTCTATCTTCTAAAGATTCCCATCCCGCGTCCCGAAGCATTTGCGTAACACTCACTGACTTGTCGTAACAATTCTTTACAAAACGCATCGCCTTTCGCTGTACTGTTTCTAATTCCCGAATACACACTTTTCTGTAGGGTCCCATACACTACACCCATATTCTAGGTGACCAATGCAACGTAACATCGCTCACGGACTTTTTCTTCGCTCCTACCGACAATTCTCTTCACAAATCCAAGTTTTCTAAGCGCTCGACCACATATTTTATGGATGTGGGTACCCCAGCTTAAGTTATTAGTGAGGGTTACTCCACGGTATTTCACCGTTTCTACTGTTGATAAAGTTTTACCTTGGAGCCTGTACGTATAATCGTTGGCATTATTTTTCCTTGGGAAGAAGTTCATTACTGAACATTTATCTATGTTGAGTTCTAATTGCCATCATCGCACCATTTCATAATTTTATCTAAATCACACGATAGGGTTAATCTGTCCTCTGAGCTTCCTATTTTCCTGTAGATTACAGTGTCGCCCGCAAATATCCTAACTTCACTATTAATGTTATTGGTCGTTGATGGTACACTAAAAATAGTAACGGTCCGATTACACTTCAGAGTAGTGCATTATCTGTCCGGGGAAGACATTTAGCGGCACCCGGAAATTTGGTCCGCGGCGAATGGGTGCAAGAGATGGTCGGAAGAAACTGTGGTTTCATTACCCGCATCTTCCTTTCTTATCTGGACACATTTAACAGATTTTATTATATTTATTCTGTCAAGATATGACTAAGAAAAATTGTCATATTTTAATGTCCGGATAACTATTTTCCTTCCCTATTGCACGCTCCGATTCCAGTAAGGCATACTTCCAATTATTGATTAACAAAAGGTTAAATACTACCAAAATTATAGAAGTCTATCCAGTAATAACGGTAACAATTAATTATGACAAATTTCAGCCTTGCCCAACAACCAATGTATCTGAGTACCAATGCCTGTCTTCACTAAATCATCGTCGCCGCGGGCCAAATCGTAGCGGACCAAATTTCTGGCTGCGCATTTAACAATCTTCAAACTTCGAAAGTTGTACAAAACGTCCTCATTTTAGGCGAACATAGTCGCTCACTCACACGCATACAAACTGTCTACTTTATATGCAAGACTGGCTGAAGTGCCTGTTGATTCGCAACGGGGAAAATGGAGATTAAATAAGTAGCCTTATTTAAACAAAAGTGAAAGTAACGTATCTCAGCTTAACTTTGCTCAATGGGACAGATTTTCAAAAACAAAAATTTTCAGATTTCATTTTAAAGTTCTCATAAGAAATGCTCTGGATCGAAAATCCTTAATCGACGGTAAGTATATGATTGTATATAATTTCTTTCTTATGAAAATAGTCTCCAGTTTGTACTATGATTATTTTTTATTTTGCTACAGAAATATAGCTCGTAAAAGATTAATCTGATGTTTACATGAATATCTTATGGGAACACATTGATGAAAAGGAATCTGTATGTCGTCCGTTTTTGTAAATGTGCAAGTTTTCAAGCTTTATAATAACTGATTATCTAGTTTCAGGCGAACTTTCACCAATACACACCCATACTCAGAATTGCTCAACACCCCATTAACAATTGATAACTCCACACTTATAGCGACTCATTCAACTCTCAGGAATTAAATTAGGTATCCAATGTAGCAAATGACATATGACATTCAGTTATTATTTACTTTACATTACTCTATGAAATGTGACAGTGGTCGAAGCAGAGTCAAGCACTTCCTTCGAAGTTTGAAACTTGTTCGACATCTTGTTCTCTAGTTTTAGGCGAACATACAAACTTTCTACTTTATGTATAAGATTCATGTTAATCTATCATATACGTAGGAGATTAACTATAGTATTCACGTTAACTATAAAAAGCCATTAAAATACCAGGCCCTAAAGTTAACATTACCATAATTAAAGTCAATTTTAAGTATATATTATAATAATGGGCACTAGTCAGCATTTACTTGAGTGACGCAGTAAAGTCTTCCGACTTCTCCACTATTATCGATTCATTTCTGGTATGGTTTCGATGATTCGTGGCTTAAATTACTCGTATGGCTTACAAGTATTCTCACGGTCTAAATGTAGATCATGTCTTTGGGGAGCGCTAACCCATTGGCAAAATCCAATAGTGCTGTGGTTAAGAAGTAACTGCACGATTGATTTTGTGCATTATCTTCACATTATATGAATGTTTCTATTTAATCGTGTTAGAACGATTATAAAACCTTACTTCGTATTACCGTTTTACCATGTATCAGCGATTAATGAGGCAGGCCTCGTCTTTTATTGTAGTTGGAAATTCCTTAAAAGAGAAGTAATTCCTATTAGAGATGAGTTTTCTTTTACATCGTTGAAAGCTACAGATAGAGAAAAGTAATGTTATGAATTATAGAAAATATATCCGGTAAGATAACTAATAATTTCAGGCTTTCCCGGTGAATAAATAATATTTATTATTATTAGTAAAATTAATTATTCCTGTACAATATAATTTATGTGATAAATAACATAGTAACTAAATTGTGAAATGAAATAAGGTTAATGGTAGATTGGCAATAGAAACAATATTAAGAGCGAAATTACAGGGACTTGTTTTATTTATCCCCCTGAATTTAACGCTATAAAAATGTGACAAAAATAGAAAGTACATGTAGACTGATAGGAAATTAAAGTAAGATAGGAAAAGGAGAATTTACGCTGTGTCTCGGTCAAGAACGATGAAAAATGTGTAAGATGTTGCCTCTGTTTCAAGGTTTGCCATCATTGTTCTTCACTGTACTTTTGTATAGTATTATTCTGTCTGCCCATGTTATTTCCTTGCATTGAAATCCTATGGCGCTTGCCTGAGAAACATGTTTATATTGGTTTAGCGCAATCAGAGGAATTATTAAAAAGCACGATATGTCTCTTGATCTGGGAAAGAGCAAAACATATTTCCCCGAAAGAAGATCGTGCTTGCGAATGGTACACCGCGAAAGAGCGAATCCATGAAATACGAGGCATTACTTTATAGCATCACGTAGGAAGGCAGAGGCTCCTTCAAACTGTAAGGGTAAAAACTATTTAAAAACATTTTTGAACATCCTAATCATTTAAGCGTCTAAGAGATATAACTATCTGGCAATATGACTATGCGAACCAAGGTTACGTAAGTCGATCGCCTTGGCTCATGTCCTGACTCGTATATCAAGTGCTCTTTCATGAAAATATGATGAATAGTCTGTTTCAACGGAGGATTTATCTTCAGCTTTGATTAATCTTTTTATGAAAAAGAAATAAGTGTATTCCAAGTGAACCAGAAAAATTGCACAGCACTCTTAGTGTGTGCTAAATTGAATTCTTAGCGATTTTTTCCTCGCATCTTTGAAATCGAACTTCAGCATCATTTCCTTTCAAAGTGTATTTCACGGTTTCATTACCTAGCAAAACATTATCGCATCTTGAGAAATCATAATGACATTTTCCTTATTTATTTTACGGTATTGATGCCAAAAAAATGTTTAGGTAGTAAAGCTGCATGTATTGAAAAGGTAGTTGGTTCCAGCTCACGATTTTTCCAATAGAAGCTATTAAGCGTTATAGCATTTGTTAGAAATTGCTAACCTAAATGCAGATGTTCTCAAAATTATGAACTCCCATTTTATTTTCTTTAATTGACTCCGAGCCCTATTACGTCATCAGCTCATGTAAAATGTTAATCACACCAGCTGAAAATTTCAAATTAGCCAGAGCAATTTCGAAGATATAAATTTTATGCTAAAAATTTAATCTAAATTTTAAGCTAAAATCAATCCCACACTTTCTTAATGAAAAAGAAAACGGAAAATTTTCCATTCGTACAACGGGATGAATCTGAATAATTGTTTTCCATTTTTCTCGTTTTCCTTCAATGCTGCATTAGTTGAAAGAATTGCTGTAGGGAATTTTATCTTAATTGGAGATAAAGTACGCCTTGATCCTACACGCAATTATACAAAGGGATGACCTTCTTTTAGAATTTAGATTAAATTTATCAATCCTCATGATAATAAAATTTCCTACATAAATATGTGAATACTTATTGAGTTTTTAATGTTTTATCGTTCAGTTTCAGTTTTTCCATAGTTCAAGATTTTAATTCTCGGTATTATGCTATTGAATGTCATAAAAATGCAAAATTTTTGGCAAAGGTTTTAACTGGACAAAGTAATTTTTGAGATACTTACTCATATCTCCTTCTCAAAACTCAGACGAACAAAATCCACGTAAAAATTTCCGGTTCATTTACTTCGAACGGTGTATCAGATCGAGGTGACATCTTGTACTTGATATGCATTTATAATATCGCGGTAAACGATGTGACGCCCGTTTGACCTTTTTATCACATTATAACGGAATTAACCTCATCCTGTACACCACCTCCGATACACCGCCTGCCATACACCGTTTGCCGTACACCTACTACCATACACCGCCTGCTATACCTCACCGGCAGTTTGCGGAGACATACAAATCTAAATTTATCCCTTGGGTTTCAGGACAACACCTTATTTTGAAATACAGTACTGGATGTTTTAGCTAAGGTATTCATACACCCCCTGCCACGCGCAACTGGCATTTGCGGGCTCTTACAAATCTAGATACATTCCTTGAGTTTCAAAAACTTAACTTATTGGGAAATACCATATGTGGTAGATTAGGATTTAGGAAAATGGAAAAAGAAATTCCTGAAAATCGGTGCAATGTACAAAAAAGAAAGATACCCTTTTTAGGACTTCCTATTATCGAACCTATAGTGTCTTGGAGAGAAATCTCATTCTACATCTACATAAGTACCCTGCAAGCCGCCTTCCGGCGTGTGGCAGGGGGTGTAAACACCAAGAGTAGAATTACTTCTTTAATTTATTATTATCGCGTATCGTTCGCGGAAAAAAAGAGTCTCTAAAACGACTTGTCCTCGCGTCTATTTCTCTTATTTTACGCTCACTGTCGGATCGGGCAAAGTAGCAGGGGGGTCGCATAATATCAATTACGTCATCCGAAAATGTATTTCCTCTGAATTTATCTAACAATCGCAGCCTAGCTTCTAATCTCCTTTCTTTCAAGGATTCCCAACCTGCGTCTGTGAGCATTTGCGTTACACTTGCTTCTCTATCGTAGCACTTTTTAACAAAACGTATCGCCTTACGCTGCACTTTCTCGAGTTCGCGAGAGTTCGTTTCATCCGCTGGGTCCCATATACTCGCCGCATATTCCAGATGGGGCCTAACTAACGTAAAATAGCATCGCTCTCTAACCTTTTCATCGCATCTACCTACAATACGCTTTATAAAACCGAGCTTTTTAGTTGCTTTACCGCATATTTTTCGAATGTGTGTGCTCCAGTTTAAGTTATTGGTTAGGGTGATTCCAAGATATTCTACTGAGTCGACTACATTTAAATTCGTTCCACTAATTTTGTACGGGCGGTTCTGACTCAATTGTTTCCTTTCGAAGAAATTTACTACAGAGCATTTATCTACATTAAGATCTAGCTGCCATTTTTCGCACCACATTTGTATATGAGCTAAGTCGTTTGAGAGTGAAGCACTATCTTCGTCACTTGATATTTCTCTATATATTACCGAATCATCCGCAAATATCCTCACATTGCTATCGATCTTGTCGCTTAGGTCATTGATATAAATGAGGAAGAGTAAAGGTCCGATTACGCTGCCTTGGGGTACGCCTGAAGTGACTCTGACTTTATTCGAACTAACGCCATCAAGTACCACTTGCTGTTCTCTCTCGTGTAGAAAATTCTTTATCCATTCAATTATTTCCTTGTTGATACCTGCTAATTTTAGTTTGTAAATTAATTTGTAGTGGGGGACCCTGTCGAAAGCTTTCTTGAAGTCAAGGAAAATAGCGTCCACTTGTTTTTTACTTTCGGCAGACTTTAAGATATCGTGGACGAATAGAGCTAGTTGGGTTTCGCATGATCGGTTCTTTCTAAATCCGTGTTGGTTCTTACTGAGGAAACGATTGCTATCTAAGAACTTCATAAGTGAGCTAACAACGACGTGCTCCATTACTTTTCCGGAGAGTGAAGTTAATGAGATAGGCCTATAATTTCCTGGGTTCTCCCTCAATCCACTTTTATAAACGGGCGTAACATTCGCTGACTTCCAATCTACTGGGACTCTACCTTCGCGCATGGACTTGGTAAATATAATTTTGAGATAAGGGGCGACGCTTTCTGCCATTTCTTTCAATACTCTAGCCGGAATACCCTCTGGACCTGGCGATTTGTTTGGCTTAATATTACGTAAGAGTTTTGCAATTCCATCTTCAGTAAAGCATATACTTTCCATTGACGAGAGCGTATTAATCTCCGGAAGGGTATCTCTGGAACTATCGCCCGTGAATACGCTTTGATAAAAGATATTTAATATATTCGCTTTCCTCTTCGCATCGCAAGTTACATTTCCGTCGCTATCTCTCAACGAGCTTACCGTTTGTATCTTTCCCTGTACATCTCTAACGTAGGACCAGAAACATTTGGGGTCCTCTTCTAAGCATTTCCCAAGAAATTTTTTCTTAAAATTGCTGAGGGCGTTACGCATAGCATGCTTGGTGTCGGATTTCGCTTTCTTATGTTTCTGTAGCAGTAATGTACATTACTGCTACTCATTACTTCCATTTTCTGATATTTGGGGTTTTCGCCCCAAAAAATCGCAGCGTCCGTGACATATTTCGTTTGGCGCAAAATAATAAAGAAAAAATCATTAAACACCCATATGTATAGCATGCGGTGTACGGCAGGAGGTGTATGGCAGGTGGTTTATTTATTCATTACTTAATCTTATATGATATTTTCCAAATCGGTTTCTCTTGGAACCTATGGGATTTTATTTATAATTCACCTTCCGTTACCTCCCAATGTTAATTTTCTTTCTGTGATTTTTCAATTTAATAATTTGATCATTATTTAAAATTTAAATAGTTCATTAATTTTCTGATATAATAGGGAAATTGTAATTGCATTAACATAGTGAAGTTACGTGTACTCGTCATATATTTGTTTACTGGTCTCTATATAATATTTAATATGTAGTAGATAAATCTAGAGAAAGCACGTTCAGAGACGATGTAGCAGATATAATGCGTTCACCATGTGACATAGGCCGATACTGCGAGATAGATCAGAGAAATAGATCGTAGAACAAATAGACTCAAGAATTTCTTTTTTCCGCGAATGATACGCAAAAGTAATCGATTAGGGAACTAGTCATTTTGCATGCACCCCTTTCCACACGGCGGCGTCGGCTTGCAGGGTACTTACATTGGCTTAGTAATATGCTATTTTCATTTTATAGGTTGGCTATACGTAGCATTCATTCACAAATTAAGCAGGGCCTTAAAGTCTTCAGTTGCAATAAAGGTATCAAAGGAATGAATTGAAATCGAATGAAACTTGTAAAAGTATTTTACTAAAATATGGGTGTTATTTATATTCTTAATTTACCTCTTTTAGTAAAAATACCCTCAAAAATTATTCGCGAATTACAATTAAAATGGCACTCGCCTCATTTCATGAGAATTTTCCGTTGAAAAGTCTGAAATGAATTGGCAACCTCCATAACTGATTCACTGAATATCAATTATGCTGTTGCCGGACAACTGAGCGCGTCTCACAACTAATCTGACAGATGGCATAATATGTGGAATACTGTCATAGTGAGTTGTCTATTTGTTTAACCTCGGATGACGGCAGTATTTCGTTTAAATGTCGTCATAAATAAGCTGAAAACCGCTCAATCAGACCACAGGTATGAGACAAGGGGAAAAAATATGCTGCAATATCCAATAAAAAAATTAAAATTATTTGAAAATAGCTCTCAGTACATGGAGTACATGGATGTTAAATGAAGGATATTCAACAAACTAAGTATTGTTATGAGACAAAAACTGTGTACAGATAACGTAGTGTACCTTAAAATATTTAAAAACTTTTTGATAAAAAAAGTTACTGTAGGAGAGTTCTATGAATATGATAAATTTTCTAAAAATGTAAAAAAATATTTGGTAAATGTGAATTTTTCGTAAAATGTAAAAAATTTCTTATAAATGTGAATTTTTTATTTGAAAAATGTTTTGTTAATGTAAAAATAAATGCAGAAATATTTAGCGCATAGCAGACGAGATACCAACCTGCAAAATGTTTCTTCCTTTGCACTATTGATGTTGCAAGTGTTATGTATCGAAGATATAAGGAAAAAACACCTATAACGAAGGCTAGAGAAAGATTTCCAAAGTAAAGTATGGAATAAAAGCTATTAGGTAAAAGAAACGTTGGAATACCAAGATGATGACTGTAAAGGAAACCCTTTCATTACGGCCATCCACCAATTTTATACAGGTTATTCTCTGACTCTCGGTTTTCCCTGCTTCCAAAACTAAGAGTATCTTTCGTAAACATGGAAATCCCGAACCCTTACGCCTCTCTCTCGAGTCGTCAGTCTTCATCACTTTTCGCTGTGTGCGTATCGTTCAGTTAGCTCCTTACCTCTATTTCTTGACTTCAAATTACTTGGATTATGAGTTTGGATCTTGACCCGGACTGCTGAGTCTTCCTATATTCGTTAACGTTATTTAAAGCATTTGTCATAAATTTATATTTTGGGGTATGATACTTTTTATTGTGACGAGAAGACGAATATTGTCATAATATTGTGTTACTGTTATTTAAAGCAAAGGGTAAATCATCATGCTCATAGTTTTCTGAACGTAATTAAGAATTTTCCCAATTTATAATACTCAAAACTAACTTTACAATACTCCCAATTTATTTATTGTTTGGATTTTCTTGCTTAAACTGCATCATCACTTCTTGGTAATAATGATTAACAGATAAGTACTTCATAATTTAAATGTCCGTGAAACTGATTCCAATTGCTCTTAATTAGCCCTTAGTTTCAAACGTAATATGAATATATGCAACAAATTCCGGTGTGAGAAAAATTAAATCTTCGTGTTATTGC
>KZ309798.1:332076-343488 GCA_000376725.2 Ladona fulva
TCTATCGTATGCCGTAAAGCTTTTTGCCCTAAAGGCCCAGGTTCGATTCCAGGACCATTCGAATGACCGAATTTTCAAAAATTCGTCACGGGATTTCCCGGTCAGGTAGTAGGTTGAAATTCGCTACATCTATAGAAAATAGGGATTTCTATGGTATGCTGTAAGAATATTTGTCCCCACAGACCCAGGTTCGATGCTAGGACAATTCTTATGCACGTATTATGAATAATTCGTTTAGGTTATTGTAGTTGGTTCATTTAACTTGGTATATGGATGGCAAACTTTTGCAGGTGGTTTGTTAATGCCATAGTTAAACTATCTTACATTAAGCTTGCAGTATGCAAGCAACTTTTACTCGTTTCTTTATATAGACGCTCCTCCGGATATATATTTACTTATAGGATACTAAAGATGAGGCGGAAGGAAGTGCCTCAGAGAGCCGCCGATTTTTTTGCCGTAAATTCCCGGGTTTGGACACTATGGAAAAAAGCGGACATCCATTCTAGGTATCATGGGTTTGATCCTAGTAGGCCCAAAAATGGCAATTTTCCCTTAAGAATGCATTGAGCGCATTTTCAAAAATTCGTTTAGCGTATTTAGCTTAAAGATAGAACGTTGAAATTTACGGAATCGTTAGAAAATGATTTTATCTTTCGTTTGTTACAAGAGTTTTATACCTAATGGCCCCAGGTTCGATGCTAGGTACTTGATGCAAAAGTTTCAAGAAATCATTTAGGGTATTTCTGGGTAAGATAGAGCGCTGGAATTCACGACATCGATAGAGATCAAACACCTCTATAGTATACCTAAAGGTTTTTAAGCTGAGTGTCCTTAGTTCGATGCTAGGGCAGTTTTTACGTCTGAAGTTCATGAATTCATTTAGGGTATTTTTCGTTAAGATAGATACTTGAAATTCACAGTATTGTTAGAGTAGATGATTGTCTGTCGTATGCCGTAAAGCGTTTTGCCCTGAAGTCCAAGGTTCGATCCCAGGACCATTCGAATTTTCAAAAATTCGTTACGGGATTTCCCGGTCAGGTAGAAGGTTAAAATTCGGTACATCTATAGAGGATAAGGATTTCTATCGTATGTCGTAAGAATATTTGTCCTAGTGGACCCAGGTTCGATGCTAGGACAAAACGTATGGACGTAATTTGAATAAGTCGTTTAGGTTTTGTAGTTGTTGGATGGCAGTCCTGTTATAGCAGGTGGAGTGTTGCAGGAGGTGTACATTACCTTAGTTAGTCTAAGCTTTGTCGACGCTAGGTCGATGTGAAAAATTCAAAGGGATTATATCTTAGGGACCTGGGAAATTAAAGTTATTTAATTGCTTATCTGAAGCAGATTACACTTATGGTCCGCACATGTGTTTTTTTATCTCTCCTTTACCGTAATATCGCGCCCCATCCCTCTTACCGATTGCGATGCTGGGATTGGCATGCCTCGTATGCTTTTATAAAATCCATTGGCTTCTAATCTGTGTCCAATCTTTGTGTTTATTATCCCATCCTATGACAACTCACTTCCCATGTATCTGAAATTCAGTACAAACTCCAGCTGCTACCCCTTCAATTCAATTTTTCCCTTTCTTCTCTCAGGATCTCTTGCCACCACCTATACATTACTCTTTTCCATATTTATCTTCATTCCATGTTTTTCAATTGCTTCATTCCAGATATTGATTTTGGTCTGCAGCTCCCCAACATCATTTCCCCAAACCACCAAATCATCAGCAAACAGAGTTCAAATATCCTCCTTAACGTCTCTAGTAACCTAATCCATTACCAATATAAATAAGAACGGAAGAAGAACGCTACCCTGCCTCAATCCTGATTCTACGGGAATCCAGTCGAACTTTCCCAAATAAGTTTTTACACAACTTTGGCAATCCTTGTACATAGCTTTAATCACAGGGATTATTTTCTTTTCTACCTTTTTCTTTCGTAGATCCTCCCGGACTATTTTCCTCGGAATGCTATCATATGCATTCTCTATGTCTGTAAACTCAGCTGCCAAATCTTCCCACTCCCAGCTTCTTTCCATTTTTTGCCTTATTGAAAATATGAAGTCAATGATTGATCTCCCTCTCCGGAATCCACATTGTTCTTTACATAGACCATCCTCCAGTTGGCTTCTCAATCTTTCTTCTATCACTCTCTGAAATATCTTTGCTGTCTGTGACATGTGTGTTATCCCCCTATAATTACAGCACTGTTTCCTCTCTCCTTTCTTGTATATTGGTACAATCACACCATTTCTCCAATCTTCTGGCACCTTGTACTCACTCCATACAGTCTTATATATTCTGTGCAGCCAGGGGATGGTTAGCTGTCCTCATGCTCTAATCGTATCTAGTTACTTCATCAATTCCTGCAGATTTTCCAGCCCTCATCTTCCTCACATCAACTTCCTCCAATAACAGCTCTTCTCCAGCCACTTTTTCCTCTATTTCCGCTTCCCCTTCTCCGCTGAATCTTTTGGATTAAAAAGTTCAGCAAATTTGGTTGAAAAATTCACCAGATTTAAAATTTCACCAAATTCAGGCAATACGTTAGCACGTTCGCTAACACGTTATGAAATTACGCTTCCAAATATTTTCTTGGTTATAGCTAACAAATCTATTATCTAAACTTTAGTATCCTGCCTTCCTTACTCGTATTTCTGCTTTGGTATACAGTGATACCTCGGCTAACGAAGATATTTAATTCCGGAATCACATTCGTTAGTCTAGACGTCATGTTATCAGACGTCTCACATCTGCATCTTTTGATCATAAACAACCCATTGGGTTGGTGGGTGTCCCATATGTGATGTGGTCAGTTCATTTTTATGCCACACATACATGCAAGATATATAATATACTTGTGTTTCCCAAACGTTAATGTTTGCTGCTTCATAATAGTGCGCGCATCCACTATAAAATATTTGTTAGCCGATAGCCGATCCATATTCGTTTTCCGAGTCTGAAAAACAGAAATAATCTTCATCAGCTAAAAAAATTGTTAGTCCGGTCACTCGTTAGCCGAGGTTTTACTATATATCTAAGGCTCTCGTACACCGAGAGCTTTTATCTACATTATGATGGTCTCCCACGAGATAACGCCATCGTATATTGAGTTGAGTAATGATTAATATGGGTATAAGGACTAAAAATAATCATAAACGGATTTAATAAACATGAATTGGCTTCCGCTGCCACTTGAGTTACGTTTCTTGTTCGGTTGAAGCTGCTTAAAGAGGCCGTGCTCGCACTCCACGTGCGATGAATGTATTCACTGAGCGACGATTGTCTCTCCTGGCAGATTGCGTGGCTTCTCGGGAACCAAATAACGGGACGAATTAAATGAGGTTTCCGGGGATAAGTTTTATGAATGACTTTAATTTCTCTTCTACCAGGTTTTTGAAAAAGAAAATGCTACTGGAGGAGAGACTCCGCAACACGGAAAACTTTACTTTCCTTCAACTTTAGTTTTTATTTATTCCCCAAAGTTGAAAAGGGTCCGAGGAACCGTAGTGGATTTTTTTGTTGAGAGAGAACGAGTTTTGAAAAGACGGAGTTCCTATAAATTCTGATTAGCTTAGATTATTTGCGGAATGGTTTATACATTTTTTAGCAAAGATTTTCGGCAAAGAAATCATGAAGAGAAATGTGCTCTATTTGTTCTTCTTATTCAATCAAATTTCGCCTCTTAGAGTGACTCGGAATATCAATATTCGCTCAAATAAGTTTATTCGCTGTTTGTACTAATATCTGCTCTGGAAGGTTTTAAAAAACCATTTTCTGTATGTCTTCCCACTTTGGTTATTCCGAGTTCAAGAAATACTTACTAATATATAGCTAATTAAAATGATCACGTGGGAAGTACTATATTTATCTAAATTCTTACAATACAACGAAATAATGCATTTAATCCTCCGAAAAGTTCCAAATCTCTTATAGTTGCGGTGTTGATATTATCGAGGTATGCTCAACAGCCACTTTAACGAACGATGCCTGCAAGTAATTAACTATGTACGTACATTTTAAGAATTTTAAGACAACAGATATTAAAATAACCGTAGTAATGTTACCTTGAAAGAATGCTAGAAACTGCTTACGGTAGTTTGTGGAAACAACAACGATTTCTAACATTCCATATTAATTAATGGGATTCTTGATTAACTCGTAATTGTTGTTAATTCAAATAGATCGATTTTTGTTAAATTTCTCAGGATGATTCGGTCATTTTCTGTCAATATACATACGAGGTGTTATAAAGAAAGCGGAGTTTTTAAATTTCCCGGTCTGTATAAATCCAATTGTCAAAAATTTTTTCTGTGTATTGGTGCACATGTCCCTAACCTACATTTTTAAGGGCAGCCATTTTGAAAGATAATTCTATTGTTGGCAATCAAAAAAGGACACGTGTTGAACTATGACTTGCGGGGAAAATGGAAAAAAATATTTTCATTAAATTCTGCGTTAGAAATGGAATAAAGTCCTGCATCACATTGGGAATGCTAAATGTTGCTTTTGGCGAATGTTCACTGAATAAAACGAGCGTTTACAAGTGGTAAAAACGTTTTCAAGAGGGTCGTGAAGACACTGAAGATAACGAGCGTCCTGTACGTCCCAGAATGAAACTAGGCTGGAGTGCCTTCGGACAAAACGCCCATATTCTGAAGTCGAAAATGCCAATGGTCTTGAAGAGAAAGGTCTTCAACCAATGCATTCCACCAGTTTTGACACATGGAAGTGAAACATGGGTGTTAAACGCCGCAATAACCCAGCGACTTCAGACTACACAAAGAAGTATGGAACGATGTATGCTTGGAATCACAAGAAGAGACAGGAAACGCAACACCTGGGTTAGGAAGATAACAGGAGTGACAGACATCCAAAATAAGGTAAGATCACTGAATTGGATGTGGGCAGGCCATGTTGCGAGGAGAAACGACAACCGATGGACATCAGCAGTTCTGAATTGGACACCAAGAGACGTGAAGAGTCCAAGAAGAAGACCGAAGGATAGATGGAACAGAGACATCATCAAGTACTTAGGGGTAACATGGCAACGAGAGGCTCAGAACAGATAGAATTGGAAAGTGCCTTGGGAGGCTTACATCTGACGTTGGACTGAAAATGGTTGATGATGATGATATATATAATAGTCTGTTACCTTGATATACCGGGGAGGTACAGCAGCTTGGCTAATTTATAAAATACTTTATCGATTGAAAAAATAAATAACTGCGTTTGTGAAACATTTTGCGTATCTATTCAACTATTAAGACAACCCCAGAGCAAGTTATTCGAAATGCTGCCCAATGACGAAGTAACCGGAATTACGCAATCTGATGTATTTATCTATATTTTGTCTGCCGTCTTCAAGAACACTTGGCCAGAAAATATAAGGATTTACATAAACGTAAGAGAAAGTTTAGATTTGCTGACTTTCGAAGGCAGCGCTGCTGCGGTATTCCGGAGAACTTTAGCAACCGTGCGAGCATTACATATATATATATATTATAAAGATCTCTTACAGAGTACAGATCATTTTATATGACTCTTGTGGAAGTCCAAATTTTGCTCCTTTGGATCTTGTGTGAGCTGTAGCGACGAATGTACAAAAGATCATGTTATTTTACTCATTCCCGTGTATCTTATAGTATACTTACCGTTGATCCATAAGCTAGGACGTCACTGTTACCCATCGAAAGCTTAAAATTGACGCGGCTCAAAATCCTCACATATTCCGTACCCCCACTCTATCGGGTGCAAATATTTAGCGAAGCGATCTGAGTCCTCTTTGACCGCTGAAATATCGCTTTCTTCCAAATTCTCTCTCAATTCCCTCTTCATTATTTCCTCCCATGTCTTCTTTTCTCTTGCCCTTCATCGTCGCTCCATTTTATCTTTGATTTACGTCTCCATTTCTCTTTCTCCGGATTTCGTTATTAAATTTCTTTTTCGAGCTCTTTTGCCTGCGCGATTTGTTTACTTCTCTATTCGCGGAGAGAGCGCTGCTCATTTTTTTGCGACCGCGGCCTCTCTTCATAATTCCTCGCTACGTGGCACTCTCTTGTCGACGCGTTGGCTTTGCGTTACCCACCGCGTGGGGCGAACATATTATATCCACGGAGCCTTTTCCTCGTCCCTTGCTTTGTGGATTGAGCGGCGTGGGTGGGTTCCCTCTCTTAGAACGGAATGAATTAATCTCCGCCAGCCCACGTCAAACAGCGGACATTGTTCCTGGCGGAACGCTTTTCCGCTCCCGCCATTCTCTTCCCCGTTGGCCGAAATCGCTACTGAAATTCGAAAAGAGTCTCTCCATCAAAAAATTCGAGGAATTCACTCCTTTCCCTTCCTTTTCTATCTTCGCTGCTCCGACAGTGCTCGCCTCTGCCTGGTGTTTAATGGCTTCCCTTTTTGGTCGTAAACTTCGCAGTTTTACTTTTATTTCGTTTCAGTGAGTTTCTGTTAGCCGAGTGATACATTTCCAGGTGTCCACCTTTCAAAAAATTCAAAAAGTAGTTCATAATAGTAAATTGATTTTGCGTTGGTTTAATTCGCGTTATGAATGGAGACGTTGATGGTTCGTCCGGATATTTATGTATTATTATTTCGGATATTGGAAACAATTTATGTGAAATTAACTCCACCTAGTCCCCGCAAATGAGTGGCAATATAAATTATTTGTCAGTCAAAGAAGCCTTTACTTAACAGATTGCATATCTCACATACTAACAAGATCACTGAGCGAAAATCTATTACTAATTATTATTCGTATAGTCTCCGAAGAAAAATTTCGCGAACAATGTTATTTTACGTTAGTTGTGCCTCTTCTTGAGTATGTTTGTATTGCATGGCAACCTGTCGATAAGTGTTGTATTCGGGATTAGAAAAGGTGCATCGAAAGGCGGTACGTTTTGTGAAGAATCGCTACGATAAATCAGAGTGCGTTAGACGTTTAGATGGTACGGGACCCAGGATGGGAATCTTTAGAAGTTAGAAGATTTAAACAAAGGTTTAATTTAGTAACTTCAAAGTTTAGACTTTTTGAGTAAGTTCAGAAGAAGCACGATCAGAGATGATGTGACCAATATAATGCGTACTCCATGTTACATAGTCCGTTCTGATACGTCGAGGAAGATCAGGGAAATAGATGCAAGAACAAATAGACTCAAGAATTCATTCTTTCCGCGAAGGATACGGGAAAGTAATCGATTAGGGTTATAGAGTCAAGGTGCATGCACCCTCTGCCACACGCCGGAAAGCTGCTTACTGGGTACTAACGAAGACAGAGAAATTATTCTTGGTGAAAATGCCATGGAATTCTTAATCTGTTTTTTATCACTTAATGTTTATTTTAGTTTCGGTAGTTATTTCAATTCTGGAATTTTTCCTTATCTCCATAAAAATATTCCTCTTAATTTTTTGTGTATTTACGAAATTTTACTTGAAAGGACAAACTATTATAAATATCTTAAAATACGAAAACGTTACCACTTATCTACCTACGCTACCTTATCATTCGCTTAGGGAGCAATTGCAGTTTTCCTCCTTAAAAGTGTAATTGGAAAAGATGGAAAGAAAATGAGAAGGATTTTGTCTTCCTTTTACTCGGAAAAGAAAAATAATCGGAGTTTTCTTTCCTTCTTGAGTCTCTGATTAGTCACCATCTCCGAAGTCTTTTATTATTTTCATTTTGCTCCGTCGCTCAGTAGACTAGAGTCGAAAAAAGCAGGCAAAAGGGCCGAAAATGGTATTGAGATTGAAATTGAAAAGATTGAATTTTGTGATACCTTATTTATTTATTGTTATCTGTTGGCATTTAAAATATATAGGGTGTCAAACTTATCCAATTTTCAAAGAAAAGTGTATTCTCGGATTTTCCTGAAAACTTTCAACTTTGCTGCACTGCAGCCGCTATTGAGTAAAACTGACGGAAAACCATTAACGCAGGATTCTATTATAGCTTCTTTTGATTCGTTATAATTCGTTTGTGCTCGTAGACGGATTTCTGCTCGTATTACGTAAGAAAATTGCGGACACCATTTTTGTTTGCGTCCAAGAGGAATCTATAAGGAAAAGGAACACGGCTCTTGTAATACAACAGAGTCAGATAAAAGCTCCAAATAGCCGTTGTTTGCGTGCAAACTTAACCGTTGAAGAATTCCCACCAGCGGGGGTTGGGGTTCTCCGTGGTCGCGCTTGTAAGCAAGTATTGTTCTCGATAGGTACGTATTTCGACAACTAAGTTGCCATCTTCGGGAGAGAAGAATAACTGATTTTTAGTTATTCTTTAGTTATTCTTCTCTCCCGAAGATGGCAACTTAGTTGTCGAAATATGTATCGATGCACGCAAACAACGGCTATTTGGAGCTTTTATCTGACTCTGTTGTCCAAGAGGAAGACTTTTAGATTAAAAAACGTGTATTTAACGCGTTGAGCTGTAAATATGGACGAACTACGAGAGGGGATTCCTAATTATATTGGACGCGGCGATCAAAAGCAAAGGAACAAAAAACCGATGTATTCCTTTATCAAAAGNATATAATTTCCGAAGGGTCTGTCCGTCTGTCTCTCCCCCTCCCCATCTCAGAAACTGTTAGAGTTCACACGCGGTGAACTGCGTTGGATTTCTAATTACTGGAAACCCTGGGCAAACTTTATTTCAACCCCAGAAACACCCGCAGTCGTTTCCGTAACATAGCATTTTTCATTTTCAAGACTTCAAGAATTCCTTATTGCAAACAATTTTATTCTTCTCGTATTTAAACGTTTGAGTTTCCATTTATTTAATAATTTAACTATTACTAATCGAAAAGTTTCTGCTCATTCTGTACTTACAACGGCAACCGTCTATGTTGCCTCGCATAAATAATTAAGCATTATAATGAAGGGGTGTGACAATGACGTTCCTTCCTCGTATTTAATTTCTTTAATAATAATAATAAAGGACTTTATTCAGGGCGAGATTGAGACTAACAAGTCTCTTCTTACATCTAACCCTTTAAGCGTCTGTAGCAACTATATAATAATTATACCAAGTAAAAATTCGCAATTAAATTTCCTGTTACCTAATGCGTTGAGAATAAAAAATTAATACGTTATGCGATAAAAATGAGGTTCAGTTATTCTCATTGAGTCAAAACATTCTTCGGAATTTCTATACACTTATACCTATATGTTTCTATATAATTAATGCTTTCGGGCGATACTTGGTGGAACTTCTCCATGATATTACTTATGATAGGAAATATTACTTATGATTTATTTACATTCCATTGTACCTGTGTTATGTACAGGTGTTATAATAACTCTATAATTATGTAATTATTGTTTAGATCTTTAAGGTCCACGGGAGGATTTTGGAGGGGTTTTCCTCCCGTCTTTGTGCGAATGCCGGACAGATATCGTAGTTAGTTTTCTTACATCCCTTGACCGTTGCCACCCGATCCACTGAAATCCAAATGATTGGTCTAAACTGCAACGTTTTATCATTAAATAAATAAACGAATGAAAGGTAGCAATTCAGAGCCCAGTAAATAGAAAAATAACATTTTCATTTGGTGGAATATTGACGGAGTGTTATGGAAAAATGAGAGTAGGCAGCAGTGTTCAAGTAGATTACGAACTTAAAATGAAATGCTCCAGCAATTCCTTCGACGAGAATATTTTATGAAGATTGCGAATTCAGATCGAAAGAAATACTAAGTAGCGTAATAGAGCATTAAATAATCGGGGATTATGTCGAAATATTAAAGGAAACATATAATAAATGTAGTACAGGAGAGTACAGTTGTGGGAGATAGGATAGAAAAAGAAAAGATGCATTATAATAGTCAATTTAGCATTTAAACTTCAGTCAAGACACTTAATTTACCATATTCAACAAGAATGCTGAGATTTAGAGTGAAATGTTTGTATCGCGCGACAAACGAAGGAATACTTAACAGCCTCGCGATAGGGAAATTAGCATAAAATACTTCAAACAATGAAGATATCTAACTTTTAATAAAAATGGGTTTCGCGAAATTGAAAAGTTAGCGAATAAATGTCTGTTCTCACGACGAGCGACGGCTCTCAAGATTTGACCGGCAATCAGCTTTTCTCGCAAATTTCCACGCTAGGGAAATGCCTCTCATCCTTTAAAGTTCAAATTAATAATAATTAATTATGTTAAAGATAATTCTGTTTAAGCTTAAAAATAAAATAGGGAATAATACCCAGTAAATAAATAAATTACTCTGAGGTGTATTGAATGATTATATATTCTTTCATTCCTCCTATACGTGGAGTACAAGTCTCCGTACACGAGTATGCTCTAAAATGACTGTGTTTTGAAAAGACGGGCAGACCGTGGCGCTCAGCCGGGGTCATACGAGAAACCATCGCATTCCCAGGGTAGCCGCGTGAATAGTAACCGTCCATTCAGAATCAATACTTACAAACCTTAGGCACTGACGTCGGATAAGAAACTTGATAGTTCGGGGCTGTTTTCCTTATTTTTTCTTACTTTATCTCAAAAATCGGTCGAAAATGGTGTCCGCAATTTTCTTACGTAATACGAGCAGAAATCCGTCTACGAGCACAAACGAATTATAACGAATCAAAAGAAGCTATAATAGAATCCTGCGTTAATGGTTTTCCATCAGTTTTACTCAATAGCGGCTGCAGTGCAGCAAAGTTGAAAGTTTTCAGGAAAATCCGAGAATACACTTTTCTTTGAAAATTGGATAAGTTTGACACCCTATATATTTTAAATGCCAACAGATAACAATAAATAAATAAGGTATCACAAAATGCAATCCTTTCTGGATAACTGAGTGAAGTTTCAAGTACCTCACACTAAAATACCATTTTTAGCCTCTTGGGCGTTTTTTTATTTCTAGCCCACTGTGCCTTGTCGTAATTAGAAGCTTTCTCCCGAATCTGTCTTTTCATTTTCAAAGTAATCCCCGTGATGTCGATTTTAATAAGATTCGGAAATCAGTCTCGGATTTGAAATCTTCTGGGAGTTGAGCGCAGAACCACAATTTCGCTTGAGTTTTACTCGTTTGTAAAATGAAATTTGGAAATTGGTTTCTTGGAATTCATAAAATTAAAAGCTAAGACTGTGTAGTCAATTGGTTGGATGCCTTTTCTAAGCCAATACGATCGATTGCCTCACGCAAACCAGTTATGAACTAGGGATAGGAAACATTATTAACTTAACTCCATTTAATTCTAAGCCATAAGTTCTTTCTGGTCTTGTTAACTTTCGGTGGAAAGGAAATTCGTGTGGTCATTTAGTAAGGCAGCTTTGCAGTTTTTTAATAAATAATTCGATCGTTTAAAAAGTTATCTTTTACTGAAATTTCAAAATTAGCTTAATAATCTCCTATAGTATTCACAATTAGTGATATTATCATCATTATATATATATA
>KZ309798.1:379787-394311 GCA_000376725.2 Ladona fulva
ACTGCTGATGTCCATCGGTTGTCGTTTCTCCTTGCAACATGGCCTGCCCACATCCATTTCAGTGATCTTACCTTATCTATGATGTCTGTCACTCCTGTTATCTTCCTAACCCAGGTGTTGCGTTTCCTGTCTCTTCTTGTGATTCCAAGCATACATCGTTCCATACTTCTTTGTGTAGTCTGAAGTCGCTGGGTTATTGCGGCGTTTAACACCCATGTTTCACTTCCATGTGTCAAAACTGGTGGAATGCATTGGTTGAAGACCTTTCTCTTCAAGACCATTGGCATTTTCGACTTCAGAATATGGGCGTTTTGTCCGAAGGCACTCCAGCCTAGTTTCATTCTTTGATTCACTTCATCGATCCAGTTTCTCTCTCCTGTCGTAACCAGTTGTCCCAGGTAAGTGTATAGTATAGCGTCCACGTACAGGTGACTGGTTTTTTTATCAGAAAAATCGGAGATGACATTCTGAACTAATGGAAAAAATTGGAAAGCGAAAAAAACCTAACACCTTTGTGTAAACAGTAATTAGTATTGTGAAAATGATCGTTGCTTTTTAAAGATTGGGATAGTCACAATATTGCATTGAGCGTATAAAGATTTCTTGAATTTCAAAATAATAAATTCCAGTTTTATTTTAATTCATAAGGAATGCTTCTATAACTCTCAAGTACTTCTAACCCTCGAGGAAATCACAATGACAGTAGTTGAACGGACAGATTGTCGAGACAAGGAGACATTAACAGTGCGAGGAGAAGTGCGAGAAGTCCCTAGGATTCTCGGTAGGCAATATTCCTTCAATTGTCATATACGAGGTGTGAGCAGAAAGACAGGGGACAGTCCATGTCAAGTGGACCAATTTTAGAGAAGTGCCCCGCTCGACCGTCACCGATTTCAATGAAATTTTGTGTGAACATAACTTCATATCCTCTATGAACATTTGCCAAGTTAACTCCAAGCAATACAAAAGGCTTCAATATATGGGACTGCTTCAATGAAATGGCATCCTCTTCACTACTTACCAAACCTCAACCTTCAAAAGTCGAAGAGGAAATAACTGTTTATGTAAATCAACCACTATTAAAGAGGAAAGACTGCCCTATAACTTGGTGGAAACATCAACACCAGCATTTTCCTACTCTAGAAGAAATATCGAAGAAGTATCTATCCCCACCACCAACTTCTGTTGAAAGTGAGCGTCTCTTTAGTGTTGCAAATCTGCAGTACAGTGACCGAAGGAGTAATCTGGCAGCAGAAAATGCAGAGAAACTATTGTTCCTCCACTATAATCTACAACTTCTGAAGTTTCATTATTAATTTTTTAAATATTATTCCAATAATTATTAAATATACCATTTTCNTTAGTAGTGTTCAGATGAAAAGATTTAGGGTCGAGCATTTGTTTACAGAGTTTATATTTTGGAGTGGTGCTTTTTAATAAAGCATTAAAGGAAATAGGAGTTATATCTTTCCCTCACTCACAAGCAAGTTTGTGGTCAAATGGTTTTATGAAACATGAAAGTTTACAGTCAAATTAAAGCTGCTTTTCATTTATGGTTATGAGGTTCGTTCAATAAGTCCTTAGAAAAAGATAGAAAACAAATTATTGTGAATATTTTTTTATTTTTCAATATAATCTCCTTTTAACTCTGTACACTTCTTCAAACATTTCTCCAACTTTTTTAAGCCATCCTAAAAGTAGTATTTCGGAACGTATTAAACACTGGCATCTGTTTTAGCGATGACTTGCTCGTGCGCCATTCCATGTCAAGTGGACCAACAGTCTCCGCTCCACCATCACCGATTTCAATGAAATTTTGTGTGAACATAACTTCATATCTTCTATGAACTTTTTCCGAGTTTTACATCTATCGATGAAATATTTGCTGAGATATAGTCATTTGTTTGACACCCTACCGCGGCCATCGACAGGTAGACATCGATTTTTAGCAACTTTGAGACACGTTATCTCAGGCAGTATTCCGTTGAACAAAACAAAACTTGGTATTCTTATACAACCTATGCTGTTCTATTACACAAAATAATAAGAAATCTTTTATGAGCGAAATCTGCGAAGAAAATGTGAAGCAAAATCTGCCCAAAAAATTATTGCTCGAAAAAATGTTAAAGTTTGACATTTTATATCTTTTGAATTAAACATAAAATAAACACGAAACTGTGCGCCGTATAACTACTTTATACAAAGTGTTTGAATAAAAAGTTTCATTTTCTTAACGCCGTCCGTTAGTTTAAAAATTGAGTGCAAATGTTGTGATTTTTGTTACGACGCCGAAAATAGGGTATATTCAGCTCACATTTACAAAAAAACACCCTCTTACAAGTTTTCCAAATTAGTTTTAAAAGAAAGTGCATGCCTTTATCTCTCTAAAAACCTAATTCTGGTTTTTCATCGCGGGCGTATAAGGCACGAGAAATCGGGATGAACATGAAGTTACCTCCGCCCGAAAAGTGTAGTGCGAAAAACATTTTAAAGTTTAGCATTTTATATCTCTGCAAATAAACATAATATTGACGCGATACTTTGTATCGAATAACTACTTAATACGAAGTGTATGAATAAAAAGTTTCACTTTCCATATGCTTTCCGTTGGTTTAATATTTGACTGTAGATATTACGAATTTCGTTACGACGCCGAAAATAGGGATTTCTTTCAATTACTCTAGCGAACTATTGTTATCTTTAGATATGTAATTTCTTTTCGTAACTGTAACTTTTAAAGATACATTCTCTGTATTTTATATTTTGACAGCTGATTTTCATTTTTTCATCATTTTCGATTACCTTTTATTCATTGTATGGTATATTGTCTTCGTATGCATTTACTATATTTTGGAGGGTTTATTTCATCCTTCTATGTGGTTATCGTGCTAGCTTTCCAACACTAAGGTCCCGGATTCGAATCCCGGGTACTCGGATTTTTCCGATTAGGGAATGGTTGTGTGTACTTGTGAATTGTAATAATTATTAAAATGGATGTAATTGGGGTTAACCTCTTTCCATTAGAGAAGTTATTATTATTATTATTAAAATAACACAAAGAAGATTTCGGGAACTGGTTTTTGGTGGCCTAATGGAAGGACACAAGAAAGAGAGTCAGCAGAGGATCGGTCCTAAATTTGATTCTCCTCATCTTTTAAGGCTGACGGAGAGCCATTTCCCAAGACCATTTCAAGATAAAATCGCCGGCCGAATTGTATTGCTTGCAGTATTCTTCCCTTCCAATGCTCAAAAAAGGGAAATGTAAAAGAAAGCAGACTATAATAATTTAAAAGCAGATTACATACTTTTGCAGTCAGTGTCCTGAGAAACCTGCGTGGTGTGTCATTGAATGTTTCGAGGCTTACCACACCATTACAATGGAATAAATTTTAAAATTTCAAAAATTGAAATCTAACAATGTGATGATTTTCGGGAATACAGTTTTTGTGAAAAAAATTACGCTTCGCCAACGATGCACCTCACGACAGAAGAAAAAGAGTGTTCGTATGATTTTAATTTTTTTAAATTCGCCGATTAACTTACCAGCAGCTTACAGCAACAGTAAATTCATCGGGCTTACGGAAATAAAATCAATTGTTTAGTTAATGAACCAGCGAATCTGAAATTAAGAAAAATCGTCTACAACAAAAGGTATTTCAAGAGAAATAAATAACTTATGTAAGAATGATACTTATTTACTTAACAACTACTGTAAAATTCGTTTCCGTACAAAAGATTTGAACATTTGTAGGATAAAGGGGAACTTTTGTGGACTGCGTTTTCAAGAAGCATCATGGTATATTACAGAATACGTTCATTAAGGCTAATCATCCCGCTAAAAGTTGCGATTTAATTTCAACAGATGGCAGCACCACTATGGTCGAATTTACTCTAAAACTCAATCGTGAACTGTTCATCTAATTTTCAATCTGCAAAATGTTTTGTACATTAGAAAACCATATAATTTTCGCTATGGAAAGAAAAAAAATTACTTTACACTCTTACCAGTTTTCTGGAAAATAATTTTCTTACAAAAAATGTATAATAAATTTCGCGGTAGTCATGTTGAAGAACTATTTTTTTACCACGCAGCAACTTTTGGATTTCTAGATGAATGTATGGTTTAATCAGGAGAATGTTTTAAGAGAACAAATCAAATTTTGCAACGCCGCCTCGACCGTGGCGGCAGAACAGATGCCAGCGGCGGTGACAATGTTACGATTCCAATGTTACAGAGCCCGTGCTGTCAGCGGGTTCCCTCGGAGATCGGCAGCGGCTTCAGAAAACTCACACTATCGGTCTTGAGGAATGTGTGTCGATCCTACAGCATCGGTTTTGATTACCTCAAATGTCTTTTCCATTTTCGGCTTCTACCTTGTTTTCATTTGTAAAGATTCTGAGAGAAATTTAGTTGGAAGGAAGAACTGCTTCGAGGTAAGGAAAACCTCAAAGACTAGTAGGAGTTAAATAATGCTTCCGAAAGAGCACATTTGTTAACTCCTTCCGAGAAAACGGAATGTGCAATCATTTTCGGTCTTGGTCGGACCTCTGAATATCATCGCATTTGATGTTCGCAATAGACCATTCAAAGTCTTGACCATTTCTTCTCAAAATTCTTCTGCTATGGATAAACTCTCTTTCGCACGTTGCCTACCACAGAGCACCTGCTGTCAGCGGGTTCCCTCAGACATTCATTTCCCGTAACACATGCTTTTTTTCATTTTATTCAATGCTTTGGGTTTTCCCTTGCTCGCTTATCGTTTCCCAAACCTCTCTTCCACTAACAATGCAAAAATTTGATATGAAACACCTAAAAACCCTCAGTATTTGAAATGTTGTGAGGAAGAACTGATTCTCTCTCGTTCCATAGATCGATATATTTTCATAAATATCGCATCGTTGCACATTTTGCACGCTTTTGGCGGTTTCTTTTATCGTCACTCGGCAGGCAGGCAGGGAGCAGGTCTTCGAAGAGCTCGATGCCTTGCGATATACACTTTATACGTTGTAACTGATAACCGAGTTTCCTTATTAGAGACTTCCCACGGAAGCCTTGGTTAATCGTATGTGAATTGTTGCCGCAGGAACAATTTCGCTTCCCTACCTAAAATACTAAATGAATTCATGCTAAGATACCCTAAATGAATTCATNAAAAATATTTTCATACTTTTCTTCAAATATCATACGAATCATATGTAGAGGTATCTCTTACAGTACGAGATTTAGCTAGCGACTGCTTTTTGGAGTGCAAAATTCGAAAATTTTGAATCAAAGGATGGTAAACATGCTATAAAAGCATAAAAGCGTTATGAATAGCGATACCGGACCAATACCTTCTTCTGTTTTGTTCTCCCTAATTGACGTCACACCACAAAAGACATAAATACCCCTCCCCCACCCCCTCCACACTCAGTTATTCTTCTCTCCCGAAGATGGCTACTTTGTTGTCGAAATACGTATCGAGAACAATACTTGCTAAGCGCAACCACGGAGAACCCCAAGCCCCGCTGGTGGGAACTTTTCCAAATTATTTTTAGAAGAAAGTGCATGTCTTTATCTCTCTAAAAACCTCATTCTGGTTTTTCATCGCGGGCGAATAAGGCCCGAGAAATCGGGATGAACATGAACAGATGTGTATGAATAAAAAGTTTCACTTTCCAAATGCTTTCCGTACGTTTAATATTTGACTGTAGATATTACGAATTTCGTTACGACGCCGATAGAAGTTTCAAATTCGAAATATAGATAGAAGGTATAGATTTCTATCGTATTTCACAAAGACTTTTGTCCTAGTGGACCCAGGTTTGATGCTATGACAATTCGTATGGACATATTTTCTATAATTCAAGGTATTGCAATTGGCGGATGGCAGTCGGTCTATGGCAGACAGAGTTTTGCAGGGTGTGCATAATGACTTAGATAATCTATATTACATTAAAATAAAATTAATGATAAAGTTTTTGCGGCATACGGAAGATATTGTCCTCGGGCGTCCCTCAGGGTAGCGTAATTGGACCGTTACAATATTTAGTATATATCAAGGACCTTAGCAATTTCATTGATAGTAAAGTTAGGATATTTGCGGACGATACGGTAATTTACAGGGAAATAGAGAGTGGTTATCATAGATTATTCCTGTCGAATGACGATAAAATTATGAAATGGTGCGATATTTGGCAATTAGAACTAAATGTAGACATATGTTCAGTAGTTAACTTCTTCGAAATAAAATCTATTATTAAAGGTTATTCGTACAGTCTTCGAGGGATAAATTTAGTAGCAGTAGAATCGGTGAAATGTCTAGGAGTAACTCTCACGAATAACTTAACACATTCATAATATGTGTGGAAGATCACCTAAGAAACTCGGCTTCGTTAAGAGAATAGTCGGTTCAACAAGTGTTTAATTCGGGAATTAGAAAAGTTGTAGCGAAGGGCGATATTTTTTGTGAAGAATTGCTACGATAACTCAGTGAGTGTTACTCGGATGCTTCAGGACGCAGTATGGGAATCTTTAGAGGATTTAAGCAAAGAGAGCCGTTCAATGAGGGCGCATCGCTCTTGGGCGGACGAGTAGACGACCATTATTATTAGTACGTTATTTGTTACTATCTGTGCGATACACCCCACTTATCTAGGAAAGGTTATGATATGAAATTAAAGATTGGCAACAACTTAGAGGAAGGAATAGTTTAGCAGCGGATTTATTTGAATTGGAATCGATGAAGCATTTTCTCGTACCAAGAATAATTCCCCAGACATTGAAATATATCTGTACTTAGAAACTTACCGGAGTCTTTCCAAATTTGCAAATAGATTTGCGTGATTTATTGACACTTCCGTATACTTTTGCTGCTAAGATATTGATACTCAAAAGCAATATGAAATACTAGTTTATAATAGCCTTTCACTACGGCAGCGTGCGGAATATGCATAATTATTTGTTACTATTGTTTAGTGACCAATGGAAGAAGTCATAAATCACCGCTTTTTCAAAGTTTTACAAAATATTTATTACCTGCAAATCAGGATAAGTATAGTTTTGGTATTTAAGTATAGGGTGAATTATGTTCGTGCGGCAGATAGGGGCGGCTCGGATTAATTTAGAGAAAGCGCGTTCAGAGATTATGTAGCCGATGTAATGCGTACCCTATATTACATTGGCCGTTCCGATACTGCGAGGAAGATCAAGGTAATCGATTCTAGAACGAATCGATTCAAGAACTCATTTTTTTTCCGCGAACGATACGCGAAAGAAATCGGTTAGGTAAGTAGACTCATGACACTTGCCACACGCCGAAAGTTAGCTTGCGGGGTACTTACAGAGTCTTAGACCCCATACTTCTTAAATGACATCTGAAATTATCCGGTATAATTGTATGATATTTATAGATTTCTATGTAAGAAATACAAGAGAAATTGCAACTACTGCGAAATCTCCCTTTAATTTAAATATTACAAGAAGAGGCTCTCACTTTTGTCCAGGGATTTTAATGAAACTTTTTATGCGGTAGTAGTAGTAGCGGTAGTGGTAGTAGAGTAATAAATAAGTTAAACGGGGTTCTTGTTAATGGGCCTTAGTTTCTCTGCAATAATTAATCGAAAATTGATAGTCGGAGTATAGACAATACACTTTGTTCTCGCCCATGTACACGCTGTTTGAATGTTTTTTTTCTTTTCGTTTTCTTTTGTTATATTTACCCTTTTTACTTACCAATGGACACCAAAACAATCGGTACATTCTCTTACTTGATATCCGATCTCATCAATATCCTTTCCGATATCATTTCCACATAGTAGACACTAAGCGTCTAGTGTAAGGGGCCCAGCAGATAACTGTGGATTTTGAGTCGACGAAAAGTTCTCCATAGGGCAGTGCATTTTGTGAAATTTTACGATAGAACTCTGTAGAGGTTAACATTCTAACGATTTCGCTGGAAGATTATTAGATAATAGGCTTAAAAGATGTTTTAGATTTTTAGCAATCGTAAATCGGCTATTTTTCTACTTTTTAGAAATGATATTTATAGAAATGTTTCTGTTTGCCGTTACGTTACGAAGGTAACCTCTAGAAACTCGGTAGCTAGGAAGATCATGTATATAACTAAGGAAGCACGTGCGATTTTGCCAATGACCCATTCATAACTGAGGTCGCTGATAGGAATACATTAGTGGATTCGATACATTTGAGTACATTAAACTACTTTTCTCCTTGGGAATACAAGTGTGAAAAATAGCGACACGACTGGGACTCGAACCCAGGTCTCCCACTTTCCGGGCAGGTATTCTGTCCCAGTCGTGTCGCTATTTTTCACACTTGTATTCCTTTGGGATTTTCGTAGGTTTTACAACCTACTAAGTTACCTTCCTTTCCTTTATACTTTTCTCCTTGTTGAAAATTTAATTTCCCACTCTGGATGTTTCCTAATTAATCACAATACTATTTCCTATTTTCTAGAGTTATTTTAATTGTATGTAAGATGTCTAATAACTCGCATCACGCGGATTTATATGAATTCCGTAAGAAATTAAGCCGAGGGAAGAATAAACTTTCATTTATCTTTTTGGTCTTTACACTTAAACTTTAGAGCTTCATTTAAAATTTATTCTCAGAACACGCATACGCTAATTTTCCGCAAAAAGCAAGAAATAAATGTATCACAGGCCTTTCATATCCTAAATGGCTTTGTAAAATGAGGACCTTTAAATATCCACGGAATTTTAATTTTTGAAGTAGAGAATATTTTGCTGAAATACCCCTTGATAAGTCGTTGGCGTAACGTAAAAAGTAACTCAGAAATGCCGCAACTTAAAATTTGTTATCCATGCGTTTAGAACTTAACATACTTTTTTCCGTTAACATTTCCCTTTAAACTCAATCACTTTTATTAATCGGAGCTTCTCAATCTTTGCTCCAGGGCACTCCGAAGAGTTCGTGCTCCATAGAATGTCTCGATCTTAAAATTTTAAATCACGCGTGTGCTTAATATTTTATTCTTCAATTAGAGTTCGGTAAAGCTTCACTAAAATTCCGAGCGTTGTTTGTTTCTCAGAGACTGATCTCAGACATTTTTAGAAATAATGCATTTGTTCCGCAGCGGAAAGACGAGGAAGTACACCGTTCCATCGCATCATTTCGAATGTTTGTTTCGCTTTTTCGGTAAAATTTCACTGTTAGTTCGCTTGTGATGACTATTGTCTTTTCTCATAAGAAACAATGTCTAATGAAGGATTTTACTAACAAATCGTCTTCTTTCCCGCTTCGCTCGTGCGTTTCCGGTACTCACGTGAGATGGTCGGGCGGCTTCTCGATTCGCGCGTCTGCAATCCACGTGCGTCTGCAATGGACCGCGTTGATACGCACCACCGAATCCCCTCCTTAAAAGACCCTTTTTATCGTTCGTCGGTCCGTTTAAAAGTCACCGCAACCACTCGGCTTCACTCGCCGGACGATTATAGTTTTCGTCGAATAAACGACTCGAGTATATATAGTCCGCCGTCTTCGGATGCCCTCTTCTTAGTACGAGCCACGGCCGCGGCGGGCGGAGACTCCGATCGCCTTATTTTTCTTTTCGAACCACTCATCGGTGCCTCGCTGTCTTGCGCAGGTGCCCATCTATTCCATATTGTGCTGATCGCAATAAGGCGACTCCCCCATCGACGTATTTGTAAGCCTTGCGTCCGTCGCAGAGGGTCAAGGGTACGCAACCAGAGTCGAGGTCGCGGATGCGGACCGCGTTTCATTCCTTCGCCCCGGAGAATATAATTAATCGCACGTTTTATGTGCCCGTCCATCAATCTCTGTCCTTTTAACTCCACCCGCCCATAGAAGGGAAAGTGTTGCAGACCGATAATTCCCATTTTACATCGATCTAATATCTGAGTATTATTTGGCATCCAATTTTATGCGAATATTTTTACCCTAATGGCAGTGACGACAGCTGATACTATGATAAACAGCCGGATTTTTAGGTAGCCAAGCGGACTTTGCAGTATTTCTTGGAATGGAAACTGGGACAAAAAATTAGCTAGCATATGAAACGTTCGGAGTACTGATAGCAATTGGATGCGGTGATATGATATTGCTATACTTTTCATCATTTTTTTGGTCGCGTTATTAAAACTAGGAAACGATAGAAGTTTCCCGATTCCCGATTTTCTCCGTTAGAAGTGCGAGTGCATTTGTTGATTATAGATTAAATAGCTTTAATTTAATCGTTTGTGTTGGCTGTACCTAATAAATAATTATCACCATTTTTATAGTTAGCCAAATTGTGCGCCCATGTGTATAAATATCGCAAATACGAGACATTTTCCGGGACTCTCCATCATGCGGGACCAAAAATAGATATATCAGGATCTAGCGTTTTGTTTGGTTTCTTTTCGGAGAATCCTTTCATCGTATTTGTTTTTTATTCAAAGAAATGGAATCAATTTCAGTCATTTTCCCTTCTAAAATTTTCATTCCTTTTTATTTTACTCCTCTCTCTACTTGTGGACTGAGTGATGATAAAATGAGATGTAATTTGACCAAGTGAAGTCAGAGGAAAATAGGAAGACCTGATAAGACTCCTTTCTTTCCTTGTGATCAAATTTATTTTCTTATTCATTTCAGTTACATTTCTGCATATTACGGAAATAACAATCATAAGTATATAATGACAAAACTTCTACAATTCCACAAAAAGTAAAGCATATCATTCGTTTTACCTATCTTAAAATTACAACTGTTTTCAGATGACACCATTTCCCGCTACTGATAGACGTTTTTAATACCCGGCAATTTACGAGGGTCGTTCAATTATTGATTTATAATAATTGATTTATCTAAAGCTTTCGGCGTAGTAGATCATAATATACTAATGGAAAAAGTGTATCGCATAGGTATAGACCCTAGGATAGGTCAGTGAGTTGAGTCATTTCTATGTGGCAGAACTCAAAGGGTTGTGGTCGGTAATAAGACTTCTACCGCTACCGCTATAGATCTGGAGTTCCTCAGGGAAGCGTTTTAGCGGTCCTTTGCTATTTTTAATATACATTAACGATATGCCCGATAGGCTCAAATCCATCATTCGCCTATTCGCAGATGATTGTACAATTTACAGGACTATTGGAGTTATTGAAGATTGCGTTAAACTACAAAGCGATTTGAATGAATTAAACGCTTGACTCAGAAAGAACAAATTAAAGTGTAATGCAACGAAAAGTAAAATAATTAACTTTGATCGGGATAAAATTCAATTTGATCATAGATTAGGAGGTTCATCCATACCCAGAGATAAAAGTGTCCGACACTTAGGAGTTATATTCAGTAATAACTTGAAGTGGGTGAATCACATTTATTTCATAGCATGTAAAGCGAATAAGACTTTAAATTTTGTTATAAGAAATCTAAGGAAATGCAGTAAGAATACCAGAGAGAAAACGTATCTAACTTTAGTAAGGCTATTCTAGAATATGCAGATAGCGTTTGGGACCCACATGAGAAAGGCTTAATTAAAAAATTAGAGATGGTACAAAGAAAAGCAGTTAGATTCGTTTTGGGTAGGTACAATAAGAGGGAGAGTGTTTCAGGAATGATTAAAGAGTTAGGATGGGAAAAACTACAAGACAGACGTAAAATAAAACGGCTTAGTAATTTCTATGAAATTCTTATCGGAAAATCGTCACTTAGGGAACTCAAGATCAGGCTACGAGAACCAGATTATATCGCAAGGAAGGACCATAAGTACAAAATATCTTCGTTAAAACATAGTACAGATATTTGCAAATATTCCTTCTTAAATAGGACCAAAATGAATGGAACAGTTTACCTGAGGAAGTTCTAGAACCTTTTCCCCGATCCCGTAGCGAACTCATAAATAGAATTAGAAAACTGAACGGTTAAATAGATAGTAAAAAGTATGCCTTAAAAATATATTTCTTGTGATGATATGGTTAGGAATTGTAATCAATGCATATATGTTTGTAATTGTAATTCTATGTAAATTGTACGACGAACTGCCTTCGGGAGGTTTTGGAGGAGTTTTCCTCCCGACTAGGGTGAATACCAGGCAGAGTACTTCCTCCCCTCACATAAGATGACTCTATGATTTCATAACTGTATTAGTATTGCATATATTGTGTTATTTTGGGGTATATATAGTGTTGCTTGGTTGATTATGATGTAGGAATGATGTTTATTATGTATACGGTTGCCACCGTGGTATAGATTCCATATCGCAGCCTTTAAGTGATAATAATAATAATTAGAGATGCACCGAAGTTCGGCCTCGGTATTCGGCCAAAATCTGGCATTCGGCTTCGGACTCGACCTTTGAGTGGCCGAATAACTACTTATTTTAACAGTGCTACGCTTTAACGCTGTATTAATCCCGTTAGTTCATTTAAAATCATCTTCATCAATAGCCTAGGGCTTTAACTGTCTCATTTGTCCACACATAGCCACTGTTTACATTAGAATGATTACCTTTTAATTTCAAAAAATTATATTAACATGAATGGATGAATGGCTGAAAACAACCAGAACCAACTCTCTGTCCTAGTGATTACTCCAATTTATCGCTGTTTCATTTCTCAGAATTTGCACTTTTGCTTAATAAGAACCACGGCATCCACTTCCTCAGAAAGCTTCATACCAATGAATTTTACGAAAACCTTACGTTGGTAATCTGATCTCATCACGCGGAGTGAATCCAACCCAAGGGTTTTCGGCATTGCCGTATCAGAACGGCGCCGCTGAAAGATCTAGCGTCATCAGTCAGACCCGCGTACACTCGGCAACAATCCAGGTTGTGCACTCAACAATGACATGAAAAGGTCTCCTTGTAGACGTAACTTAACTAAGTTGAACATTTAATTAATTTATTTATTTACATTATCGTTGCAATTTGGTATATACCAAGTGGCAACGGTCGGGGGAATAAATGAAAATTACTGTAAAATGACCAGCATTTGCCCAAAGACCGGAGGAAAACCCCTCCAAAAACCTCCAGTAGACATTACAGATCTTTTCAATGACTCAATAATTACAATAAAACAATAGATAATTACACAGAATAAATGAGCACATTCAAGTCATAATTGCACAAATCAAAACAACATCTAAAGGGGTATTATATCTTACATATCTAATACATTTACCAGAAAAAAAATTAACAAATACTAAAAGTATACATGAAGTTATTCATAAGCATAACTTAAACATATACATAACATGCATATACACAACGTATGCATATTAAACACCACTAAAAGTAAGCCAAATATATACAACTAAAAGTGAGCCAAATACTTTACTTGTGCATATTTTTTATCTTAGATTTAATTTTTTTGGAATTTTCTGGCATTGGAATGAGAAGTTCTCCTATTATAAAATCGATATTAGCAGGTGTAACTTCGTGGAAAGCCATTTCAGAAGGATACACTTGGTAAATTTTCCACACTGTATTTATTGGCGACCGGTTTCGTAAGTTAACTTACATCTTCAGTAAGTTAACTTACGAAACCGGTCGCCAATAAATACAGTGTGGAAAATTTACCAAGTGTATCCTTCTGAGAAGTTCTCCAGGTAATGCATTCCATTCCCTTATGCCTCTATTTATGAAAGAAAATATGGCCAAATCAGTCTTTTGTTATCGCTCTTTTATTGTTGTGTGGGTTTAGGTATTGAAAGTAATGAAACAGGAAGTTAACAACTTCGTAAATCTTATTAGTGATTATTTTATTATTCGATGCTGATAACGTTTTCAGTAATATGTGTAGATTGTTTTCGGGTGTTTTTCATTATTGTTGCCTTAACTTTCATCGATACAAAATTTTAAAGTAATTTAGTAGTAAATTAATCGAAAGCGAACACCAAAGGAATCTGTGATCAATATTAAAAGTAATAAATGCATTCTTTCAGAAATGAGTTCGGATGCAGGTGATCCAAGTTCCTCCTGATGCACTGCTTATTGTTGCCACTTCCCTTAAAGAAAAACCAATCAACTCTAGAGTGAAATATTAAGCTAATGGAGCATATGTTCTGCGGTAATTCCTGGGAATGTAAGCGGAAAGAGGTTTTCAATGAATATATCTTCTTCAAATCTCCTAACCGAATTTTATGTGTGCGTTAAGTTCTTATCGAAGCTATAACTAAAAATCATAAATGCTAAGGAATGAAGAAAGAATACTCTAGTTTCCCTTGCAACTTTGTTCCACAAATTCCGGCGAATATGATAAAATTTAATCATAAATGCCTTTTCCTAGCCTGCAGTTTACTTCTTTGATGCACTTCACATCCTATTTACTGAATTAATTCCTATTACGTGACAGAACTTAGCTATAAGTGTACCTTCTTCTTATCTACTTCAAGAATACAGTAATTTGTAATAATAATCAAGAAATGCTAATATCTCACAAATAATTCCTATACCGAAAGGCACGCTTTGCATGGGAACCCTACCGCTTACTAAGGAGCGCCAGGGTGCCCAAACCTTTACTCACCCCACAACCGCGCTAGAAACAATGCAGAAATGGTCAC